>JAVJIF010018437.1:0-92625 GCA_038442645.1 Agave tequilana
AATTTTTAACACAAGTTTGTATATCAATGTAAAATGATAAAACTATTTTTTGTGTATTTTTAGAAGATTTATGAGAATTTTTAGAATTAAAAATATACGCTTTCTGATCAGAACTGCTGCTGCCAGGCTACGTCGGTCGACTGGACGGTTGACCGGATCAAGTAGCCGGTCGACCGACGTGCACGGATATGTGCACGCTGGCTTACCCATAAGCCGGTCGACCGCACGGTCGACCGACTGAGAGCAGGTTGCTCTCGGGTTTCTCCCGGTCGACCGAGCAGTCGACCAGCCAGAGAGCCGTTGCTCTCTGGTTCTGGGGGCGGTCGACCGCCCGGTCGACCGCTAGCTACCAGCGGTCAAATGTGACTGTTGGCCAGTCGACCGACCGGTCGACCGGTAGTTCATTTTTGACAGTTTCTGCTGCCAACGGCTATAATTTTCTTGGGGCTATAAATACCCCATTAGAAAGAGGTTTTCTCTAAGATTTTTAGTGCTAATTTTTCCTGACTCTCTAGTGTTTTCACAGCAATCAAAAGAAGTTTTTGGGCTTTAAATTGATCAATCTATTTGTTGTTTTTTTAGGGTTTGGAAAATTAAAGAAAAGGGTCTTTGGAAAAAGTGTTTGATTCAATTTCTTCATCTTGGTTTCCAGTTTTTCCCAAGGATTTTCTTTGAGTTTTTTATTCCCATTCCTTTTGGTTTTCTCCACACTTGAGCTACATCTACTATCTTATTCTATAGGATCTTTGTGTGGGAAAAGAGATTGTTTGTGGTCTTTTGATCACCAAGTTGTAAACCCTATCTTAGCTTGGCTTTGTGCCTTTCCCTCATTGTGTTGAGGAGGTTGTGCTATTGGGTTGTATCCCTCAAGGTGTGAGGTAATCCTTGTGTAAGCTTTGTGCTAATCCCTCAAGTTGTGAGGTGATTGTTGGCTTGGTATTGTGCCTCAAGGAGGAGGTTGTGTTTGTAAGAGAGGAGTTGGGTACTCCTAATTATTGTATTGCCCCAAATCCTCGGTGGAGGTTCCATGTGTGGGAGTCCTTTGTGGATAAGCTAGTGGATTCGAAATCCTTCTGGATGAAGGCGGGGACGTAGAGCTGGGTACTCGAACCTCGAAACAAATCTTGTTGTTTGTGTTTGATCCATCGACTCTTACTCTTTCTCTCTCTTTACTTTGTGCCTTGCATTATTTCAGTTTGATCATTCATATTTATATGCTTGGCTTAGTTGGTGTGCATCACTTATTGGTTGCATGTAGTGTAATTGCAATTAGTTTTAAATTTCGCATTAAGTTCTCTAGATTAGCTTCATCACCTATTGATCCCCTCTCTAGGTGATTTTCATTTGGTATCAGAGCCTCCGCTCCTGATATTTAGGTTTAACCACCTAGGAGTGAGATATTGGTTTGCTAATCTTCATTTGCATTTTTCATTTGCACACATTTAGGTTGCACTCATGGACAACCCTCCTATGTTTGATTTTTCTAGACATGATATTTGGAAGGCCAAGATGAGTTGTCATTTAAAAAGCCTAGAACATCTAGTTTATCAAGCCACTACTCAAGATTCCTACCCAAATGCTAGCAAGCATAAAAAGGCAAATGCATTAGCACTTAAGACACTTAGAGCATCTCATAATGAAGATCTTTTACATGTGTTTGCTCATTATGATTCGGTTTTGCAGTTTGGAGCATATTGACTTCTCCTGAGCTACCAAAGATTATCAACAAGTTGAGGAGATCTAGGAGAGACAAGTCCGACGAGCATTGCCTCATGGTCCAAGGGAAAGACTCCCTTGAGCTACAATCGGATTCTCAACTAGATGATAGCTCTAGTTCATATTGCTATGGGTGTTTTGAAGTTCAAAATTTAAATGTAAAACTTGCCTCTAAGCTTGAAAATTTGTGAAAAAACATGACCTTTTGAAAAGGAAACATTTTGAATTAAAAGAAGAAATGAAGGATTTGTGCTCAACTTTTGAATTAGTTTTGCAAGAGAAGGAAGAGATTACTAGTGAACGTGACTCACTAAATCTCAACTTGCCCTAAAGAGATTGATATTTTGAAAAGCAAAAATGATTGTGATGATGTTGTGAAAAACAATGAGATTTTATCTTCAAAATTAGATTGTGTTTTAAAAGATAACCTTTCTTTGAAAAATGAAATTGATCTCATTACAAAAGAATTGGATTTTGTTTTAAAGAAAAATGAATCTTTGAAAATTGAACTGTCTTCACATGTTTGCTATGCTAGTGTAGATTCACCTAGCACATCTTTTGCATGCTCCACTTTATCTTCTAGTATTGAAAATGATATAAATATTTTGAAGAAAAGTGTAGATTGTTTGGGCTCCACTTTGAGCCAATGTACGTTAAATCATACACGCTTGGAAACCTTGGTTCGTAAGAAACAAGGTCCATCTTTGCATGCACACCCATCATAGTATACACATGCTCATCACGATCACAAACTTCACACTATGTATGCCCATGTGTACACGTGTACACATTATGGTCGAAAAGGCCACCTTGCTAGATTTTGCTATGATCGTTTACATATTGAAAATTTAGCAAATAATCTTGTTTGGGTTAGGAAAGATACTAACCCCTATGGACCCAAAAGAAAATGGGTACCAAAGACCACCCCTAAAGTTTTTTATGTAGGTGTGGGTTCTCGCATCACGTGAGAGTGGCGGTGCCTTGAAGTGGATGCGTTCCGTGCTTAAATAAAACAATTTGGATGCATCACTTTCAAGGGAGTTTGGTAAGAGGAGGACCACCATTGGTTTGGAGAACTAGAGAGGTGCCTTCATCGGTTTTGGTATCAATCTCTAACTCCCGTTTATATTTGCATGCTTTTCATGTCGTTGATTTATAGCATGTCATGTTTTAAAGCTCATTATGATTATGCCATGTGATTTAGATTAGTGATATACATGTTTAGTTATTTGAGATACTCATGGACTTATCTTTGTGTTCTCACTTTGTTTTTAAACTAATATGTATATCCTAGATCTAATGCATGTGCATGTACATAATGATCATATTGTGTTTATGATTTTTGTTTTGTTTTGATGTTTATAGTTTATTATGTTAAATGCCATGATTCTTAGATCATTGACATGCATGTATAGCTTTTGAGATCACCCATGCTTATATGGACCCATATATTGTGTTCTCACCATTTGTTTAGCTATTATGCATATCATAGCTCTAATAACATGTGAATTTACATAATGATCATTTTTTATGTTTATCATGTTGATTTATATCCCGTTTTATGCCTCATATTTTGAATATACATTTAAATGTTAGTTTTCATTAAGACTAGAATTTATACTTGTACATGTAGTGGGCCACAAATAAATCTTTATATATGTTTGTGCTTGGATGCTTATTTGTACCCATTAGATGTTCTAGTATGTTTAGTTTTAATGATTCACGCATTCTAACTTGTATTCCCCATTTTGGATATGTTTTATGATCTTGTGTTTTCACTTCATGTATACGTCTATTTTGCTAAACTTTAAGATATACATGTATACCCCGTGAGTCATTTGCTTTCCATGCAAATCTTTATATATAGACTCAATTGTGTTTAGGATATGTATGTACACTTCTTGTTTGTCAAAACATACATATGCCTTGAAGTATAATTTGTTTTATTGAAAAATTTTAGATTTTCATGTTTCATGTTTAAAGGAATTTAAATTGAGCTTAATTGAATATTTTCATGATGATATGTGTCACATAACACTTGTTTCACTCACTTTATTAGGTTTCTCATGACTTTGTTTTCATGAGTATGATATGGGTTTTATGGATTTTGAGTGTTTAATGATCTTGTGAATTACATGTATTTCATGAAAAACAATTTTGTCTTATTCCTTACTTGAAGGATTTCGTACTAGTTAACAAATTTTCCATAACTAGTTCGTATTCTTCACCTTGGTAGAGTTTTTCAAACAAACTATATTTTCTAACCTATTTTTGAAAACCCTACCTTCTAAGGGTGGTTGGATGGGAGATCATGCTCATGTGTACTTTATAGTGAAAATCATTTTAAACTTGAACATGATTGGGAGGCTAGGTAATATGAGATATACACTTGATATTATCGTTGTTTCAATTGGTATCATTGGATTCTTTCAATTGGTATCAATATTAACATTTTTGTATACTCATATTTTTTTTGTATATGTATGCTTGCACTTGAAAGAGTATCAATTTCAATTGGTATCTAATATTTCATACATATATATGTTTTTATTTGTGCTCATTATATTCATATATCTTAGAGCACAAATTTTGATCATGATAAAGCTTGTTTTATAATGACTATCTTGTTTCAATTGACTATTTTCAATTGGTATCCATATACAGGCTTATTCATTGTTTCATTTGGTATTTCATAAAGAGGGAGAAAACTTGTATTTCATCTTTCAATTGGTATTTGATTTCAACTTCCATACTTTATGATTAAAAGGTACATTAAAAATTTCAATTTGGTATCATATGAAAAATATTTACAATTGGTATCAAAATCCTTGTTTAGAAATTCAAAATTTGTTATGTTTAATTTCAATTGGTATCAAGATTGTTTTCTTACAATTGGTATGTTATTGATATCAAGATTTTTGTTTTCATTTGATATATGTTTTCATATAAACATGTTTAACTTGAAACAAATCTCAATTAAAACAATTTGTTTCAATGCCTCGTTTAACTTTTTTTTTCAATTGGTATCATTTGATACAAGCATTCCTTAAAATGTTTTTATACTTATTTCAATTGATATCATCTATGCACTTCATTGACATTTTTATTGGTATCATGTTTTATGTCACCTCTTATTGATATTCTTTTTGTTTTAGACAAAAAAGGGGAGAACATTATTTTTATTGTTTTTGACCCCTTTGTTGATTCTTTGTAACATAAAGGGGGAGAAAATTTTATTGTTTTGCTTTTGCTTTTACCCTTTATTGATGATTGACAAAAAGGGGGAGAATTATTTGAGAGTTTAACATGCATATAAACTTAACATCTTCTCTATATATGCATGATTGGTACATGTTTTTTTTATATATGCATATTTATGTGTTGCATATATAAGTTTAATTGGTATCTAGAGCATGTTTTGTTTTTGTAAATTTCATTTGGTACAAGAACATGTTTATTTTTGATATCAAGAGCTTGTTTTGAAAATGTACTTGCTTTATTTAATTGATATCAAGAACATGTTTTAGAAATTTATGTATTTTATGCATGTTGATGCATACATGTTTATTAATATTAATTGCATATTTAATTGTTTATTGCTATGCATGAGTAAAGGGGGAGCTTTCCTGAAGCTTAACTTTAATCCATGCATATATAACTTCATAAGTTTTGTCATCATCAAAAAGGGAGATTGTTGGCCCAAAGGCCCTCCACTCTAGTTTCGATGATGATTAACTCATGTAGTTATGTGTACTAATAATCTTGTGATTTTAGTTTCAGATTATTAATCAAGATGTTAGTAGGTGATTAGCTTCAACAAGATGATTTGGAAGCTTTCACATAGTGATTCAAGAGCCCAAGCATCAAGATCATATATAGCACTCATTGGAGTCAAGCTCGGTGGATCACGAAGTTTTGGTTCGAGTCGACTTGGAGACGGCGCTCTACAAGAAGGTATCGGTACCTAGTTTAGTTTGAGTTTTAGATCCATTTGTAAAGATTAGAATAGTATGATATGCTCAAGTTCACAACACACACGTTTCATGTTTCCGTTTTGGTTTTCGGTTTGATTGGTTTAACCGATCTTGGTTTTCATGAATAGATAGATTCAAAACAAGTTTACATGGTTTAATGTTTATTCGATTTGTTCTATATACATGCATGCCTCAACTTCTTAGACAAACTTAGTTTGATAATCTATTTCATGAGTTTAGTGTTTTGGTATTTTTAACAAAACATTATTTTGGATTTAAAGTCAAAAACATGGATATGTATATGTTTCTTGTATATTGGATTTCCATCCATATACAACATGCTTCAAAGTGTTTAAATATCATGTTTTTGTATTTACATGAGTTTGGAACAAAAGTATTTTCAATTCAAAAATCCAAGTTTTAAACAATACAGTTTTTGATTTTTGGCAAAATTTCTATAACACAAAAATGGTTCAAAATGTTTGAAATTTGTGTTGAAATTTTTAACACAAGTTTGTATATCAATGTAAAATGATAAAACTATTTTTGTGTATTTTTAGAAGATTTATGAGAATTTTTATAATTAAAAATTATATGTTTTCTAATCAGAACTGCTGCTGCCAGGCTACGTCGGTCGACTGGACGGTCGACCAGATCAAGTAGATGGTCGACCGTAGCAGTCGACTGACATGCACGGATACGTGCACGCTGGCTTACCCATAAGCCGGTCGACCGCACGGTCGACCGACTGAGAGCAGGTTGCTCTCGGGTTTCTCCCGGTCGACCGAGCAGTCGACCGGCCAGAGAGCCGTTGCTCTCTGGTTCTGGGGACGGTCGACCGCCCGGTCGACCGGTAGCTGCCAGTGGTCAAATGTGACCGTTGGCCGGTCGACCGACCGGTCGACCGGTAGTTCATTTTTGACAGTTTCTGCTGCCAACGGCTATAATTTTCTAGGGGCTATAAATACCCCATTGGAAAGAGGTTTTCTCTAAGATTTTTAGTGCTAATTTTTCCTGACTCTCTAGTGTTTTCACAGCAATCAAAAGAAGTTTTGGGCTTTTAATTGAACAATCTATTTGGTGTTTTTTTTTAGGGTTTGGAAAATCAAAGAAAAGGGTTTTTGGGAAAAGTGTTTGAATCAATTTCTTCATCTTGGTTTCCAGTTTTTCCCAAGGATTTTCTTTGAGTTTTTTATTTCCATTCCTTTTGGTTTTCTCCAAACTTGAGCTACATCTACTATCTTATTCTATAGGATCTTTGTGTGAAAAAAGAGATTATTTGTGGTCTTTTGATCACCAAGTTGTAAACCCTATCTTAGCTTGGCTTTGTGCCTTTTCCTCATTGTGTTGAGGAGGTTGTGCTATTGGGTTGTATCCCTCAAGGTGTGAGATGATCCTTGTGTAAACTTTGTGCTAATCCCTCAAGTTATGAGGTGATTGTTTGTTGGCTTGGTGTTGTGCCTCAAGGAGGAGGTTGTGTTTGTAAAGAGGGGAGTTGGGTACTCCTAGTTATTGTATTGCCCCAAATCCTCAGTGGAGGTTCCCTGTGTGGGAGTCCTTTGTGGACAACCTAGTGGATTCGAAATCCTTCTGGGGAAGGCGGGGACATAGAGCTGGGTGCTCAAACTTCGAAACAAATCTTGTTGTTTGCGCTTGATCCATTGACTCTTACTCTTTCTCTCTCTTTACTTTGTGCCTTGCATTATTTCAGATATGCTTGGCTTGGTTGTGTGTGCATCACTTATTGGTTGCATTTAGTGTAATTGCAATTAGTTTTTAAATTCCGCATTAAGTTCTCTAGATTAGCTTCATCACCTATTCACCCCCCCTCTAGGTGATTTTCAGGTAGAACTTACCCGGGTCTGATATATGAGTACCAGGATCCAAACAAAGGAGAGACCAAATATCACACATTCCTAATATTATTACTGTTTAGTTGTTTTATATTATTCATCCGACTCATATGCTTTTGTATGTGCTGCTGGCACACATACATCCACTTATAAATAAGACGAGTTATTATTTGGAAACTTATAAATCTGATGGCTCATATTTATAGTGGGTCCCGTCTCTGCCCGGGACTAGCTCAGGAGTACAGGCTACTGCTTCCGGGGACTTATCATTACGCGCCCCACACGACACTTCAGATTCAGGCTACTGCTTCTGGGACTTATCATTACGCGCCCACACGACACTTTAGAAATATCACCATTATAAATATGACATCATACCAGTTTTCATCAGTTTCCCCCACCCCAGTATAAGTTGAGTATTTTATTATATATATATTCCCAAAGATAATGTCCACAAGTGTATACAGTATAACCATAATTTTTCAACTTACAGAAAGAAGAGTATAATACCAGGAGTATAATATCAGGAGTCACCCTTTTCAGGGGTTAGGAGTACAAGAGTTCAGGAGTACCAAATATCTGGTAATAATATAATAGTCATGCCAAGTCCCCGTAAAAGTGATAGTCATGAATATGTCATATAATACACAGGTATCTGGGGTGGTAGTGCCCAGTCAAGAGTCACGATGTCAGATCCAAGTATTTGTATCACATGAAAGCATATCATATACCGGGTATTGGTCAGGTGTCAGGTATGACATAGATCAAGTACCGGGTCTATATATCGAGTGCCGGTGTAAATACCGAGTGCCAGAATCATAAATAATATATCAAGTATAACATGCCAAGTGTCGGTGTAAATACTGAGTACAGGTGTAAATACCGAGTGCCGGTGTCAAATATAGCATGGCAAATATCGGTGTCAAATATAGCATGACAATTATCGGTGTCAAATATAGCATGGCAAGTGTCGGTGTCAAATATAGCATGGCAAGTGTCGGTGTCAAATACAGCATGAAAGATATCAGTGTCAAATATAGCATGTTAAAACATCCACATATCAATATCATGTTATAAATATAAGAGTAATTATTTTTAAATTAATAAAAAGCACTCGCCTGAAACAGGGGGAAATACGGTTAAAAATTCGGTAAATCGGCGATCCGCACGAGAAATCCACTAGCCCATAGTTTTATATTAAAATATATAATTATAAATTTTTATATAAATATTAGAGAGAGAAAGAGAGGGGGGAGAGAGGGAGAGAAAAAGTTGTAGGAAGAAGAGAGAGAAAATAAGGTGTTTTTAAAAGGAAAATAGGAGTTAAAATGAAAAGGGTAGGTTTGTAAATATAGTGAAGTAATAAGGGAATGAGAGGAGGGGTATTTTTGGAATGAGGGAAAAGAGTGTTATTTAGGGAATGAAAGAAAGTTTGAAATGAAAGAAAGAAAGAAAGAAAGATAAGAAGAAAGAAAGAAAGAAAAAAAAAGAAGGAGGGGAGGGGGACCGTCGGCCGGCCGGCCGCCGGCGGCCTGGCGGCGGCAGCGTACCACCGGCGGTGGTTGGCGCGCGCGCGCCTCCCCCAAGGGGAGGGGAGGTGGAGTTGGGTTTTGGAGGATGAGTTGTTTTGGTTGTTGTTTTGGTGGAGGTGGTGATGGTGGTTGGTAGTGGTGGTTGTGGTGATGATTGGAGGTGGTGGGGAGTTAGAGGAGGAGGATGAGATGATGTTGGATTGGTTGGAGTGGAGAATTTAGTTTTGGGGATGGTGAATTTTGGAGAAGAAAGGGTGGTAATGGAGGTGGGTTTTGGTGAAATTGGTGGTGGTGGGAGGTTGTTGGAGGTTGAAGGAGATGGTGGTGTGAAGAAGAGGTGTTGGGGAGTTGGTTGGGTGGCCTAGGAGTGGCCGGCTGCAGTGGTGGTGAAGGTGGAGGCAGCGGCCATGGTGAATGCGTGAGTGGGTTATGCGGTTGAAGAAGATGAAACTTAGTTTTTGAATTTGTGTTGAAAATGAAGAATGAAATGGAAGTGTGGTGGTTTAATAGAGGATGAGAGGAATGGATTGATGGGTTTAGGGGGGGTGATAGGGCTACGGTAGCAGCCCTACTGCTGTCGGTGGCGGCAGCAGGCGGATTGGCATGGATCAAGGAGCTAATTGTTGGGGAGAAAATCAAAGTGAAGAAAGAAAAAGAAAGAAAAGAAAGAAAATTAAAAAATAAGAAAAAAGGAAATAAAATAGTTTAAAATTTTTTATTATTAACTAATTTATTTATTATAATTTCTGGTAGTATAAAGTAGGGGAGTAGAGGAGGGGAAAGCTAGAAATGAAATCGCCGGTAAAAATATTATTATTTAAATAAGGCGAAAATTTGACTGTTTCAGAAACATTCAGAAAAATTCTCAAAAAATAGAAGATATTATTCTAAGATATACAGTGAAATCAGATTTGATAAATTCGATGTAGTTTTCAAATTAAAAATCCTGAATCTTTCGGTGATACCGGCCGACACCAAAATAGGTCAAATTTTGATAAATTAAGAAAAATTCTAAAAAATGTATTTAAATAGAAAATGAAATTCTAAGAAGTACTGTGAAAGCCGTTTTTGAAAAATTCAATCCCATTTGAAAACTAAAAAATCTGGGAATCAGTCAGCGATGCCCACCGACACCGGTTTTGGAGATTTTGCAAATAATTCTGAAAAATTCTAAAAAATTATGAAAAATCTAAAATATTGGAAAATAATGTCTGAAATTGAAATCGGTCAAATTGTATTAGCAGAATGCCAATTCGAGTAATGCACTAGGCTAGGCCCCCGGTTCAGATTAGGGCTGACTCCGAGTCCACGAATCCAAATCCAATAGAAAACAATCACACTAATAATCATAAAACAAAAACAAATATAAGATAAATCAAAGAAATATTTTAGAAAAATCAGAATACGTATCTACGTACGTATTCTAGGAGCGGGGTGTTACAGTTTTTGATCTAAATTTCTATATCTATTTGGAGATTTTCCCAAGTGATTTTCTTTTTTCAAAACACTTTATTTTCTCACACTTGAGCTTATCTATCTATCCTATCTATTAGGATCTATTAGTAGGAAAATTGATTTGTAGTTGTGAAAACCACCAAGTGTTGTAAACCTCCTTTTTTGTGTTATCCCTCTAGTGAGAGGTGATTGTGCTGATATCCCTCTTACTGAAGAGATGATTATTAGAGTGGTGGCTTTGTGCCTATTCCCTCAAGTGTGAGGTGATTGTGGTTGTGTGGCTTCGTGCCTATCCCTCATTTGTGAGGTTAATATTGTGTTGGCTTTGTCCCTTGCCTCTAAGTGTAGAGGTTATATTGTTGGAGAGAGGAGTTGTGTACTCCCAAATTGTATTTACTCAAATCCTCAGTGAAGGTTCCTTGTGTGGGAAGTCATGTGTGGACGAGTTAGTGAAAATCCTTCTGTGTGAAGGCGGGGACGTAGAGCTGGATGCTTGAACCTTGAAACATATCTTTGTGTTTGTGTTTGATCCACTTTCTCTAACTCTCTCTTACATTGTGCATTGTTCATATTGTTCATATCATTTATATGCTTTGTTTGATTGTGTGCCCATACTTGTGTTTAACCCAGAGAGCTTCATATAACAGGGTGTCAATTCAGAGCATAATACTGTAACTGGAGAATATAAAGGTGTTGCATTTTTACTAATCCAATAATAATAGTCAGTACCGTTTGGTATTTCAACCGCCTCCCTACCAGCGCCTCACATCACCAATAGTCTATACTAAAGTTTGCACTCTGTAGAACTTACCTGGGTCTGATATGTGAATACCAGGACCCGAACAAAGGAGAGACCAAATATCACACATTCCTAACATTATTACTGTTTGGTTGTTTTATATTATTCATCTGACTCATATGCTTTTGTATGTGCTACCGGCACACATACATCCAGTTATGAATAAGACGAGTTATTATTTGGAAACTGATAGATCTGATGGCTCATATTTATAGTGGGTCCCGTCTTTGCCCGGGACTAGCTCAGGAGTACAGGCTACTGCTTCCGAGGACTTATCATTACGCGCCCCACACGATACTTCAGATTCAGGCTACTGCTTCTGGGACTTATCATTACGCGCCCCACACGACACTTCAGAAATATCACCATTATAAATATGACATCATACCAGTTTCCTTAAGTTTTCCCCACCCCAGTGTAAGTTGGGTATTTTATTATATATATTGCCCAAAGATAATGTCCACAAGTGTATACAGTATAACCATAATTTTTCAACTTACGGAAACAAGAGTATAATACCAGGAGTATAATATCAGGAGTCACCCTTTTTCAGGGGTTCAGGAGTACAAGAGTTCAGGAGTACCAAATATCTGGTAATAATATAATAGTCATGCCAAGTGCCCGTAAAAGTGATAGTCATGAATATGTCACATAATACACAGGTATCTGGGGTGGTAGTGCCCAGTCAAGAGTCACGATGTCAGATCTAAGTATTTGTACCACATGAAAGCATATCATATACCGGGTATTATGGTCAGGTGTCAGGTATGACATAGATCAAGTACCGGGTCTATATATCGAGTGCTGGTGTAAATACCGAGTGCCGGAATCATAAATAATATATCAAGTGTAACATGTCAAGTGTCGGTGTAAATACTGAGTACCGGTGTAAATACCGAGTGCCGGTGTCAAATGTAGCATGGCAAATATCGGTGTTAAATATAGCATGACAATTATCGGTGTCAAATATAGCATGGCAAGTGTCGGTGTCAAATATCGCATGGCAAGTGTCGGTGTCAAATATAGTATGAAAGATATCGGTGTCAAATATAGCATGTTAAAACATCCACATATCAATATCATGTTATAAATATAAGAAAATTATTTTTAAATTAATAAAAAGCACTCGCCTGAAACCAGGGTGAAATACCGGTTAAAAATCCGGGAAATCGGCGAGCCACATGAGAAATCCACTAGCTCGTATTTGTATATTAAAATATATAATTATAAATATTTATATAAATATTAGAGAGGGAAAGAGAGGGGAGAGAGAGAGGAGAGAGAAAGTTGTAGGAAGAAGAGAGAAAATAAGGTGTTTTTAAAAGGAAAATAGGAGTTAAAATGAAAGGGGGCAGGTTTGTAAATATAGTGAAATAATAAGGAAATGAGGGGAGGGGTATTTTTGGAATGAGGGAAAAGAGTGTTTATTTAGGGAATGAAAGAAAGTTTGAAATGAAAGAAAGAAAGAAAGATAAGAAGAAAGAAAGAAAGAAAGAAAAAGAAGAAGGAGGGGAGGGTGCCGTCGGCCGGTCGGCCGCCGGCGGCCTGGCGGCGGCGACGCACCGCCGACGGTGGTGGATGCGCGCGCGCCTCCCCCAAGGAGAGGGAAGGTGGAGTTGGGTTTTGGAGGAAGAGTTGTTTCGGTTGTTGTTTTGGTGGAGGTGGTGATGGCGATTGGTGGTGGTGGTTGTGGTGATGATTAGAGGTGGTGGGGAGTTAGAGGAGAGGAGGAGATAATGTTGGGTTGGTTAGAGTGGAGAATTTGGTGGAGGGGATGGTGAATTTTGGAGAAGAAAGGGTGGTAATGGAGGTGGGTTTTGCTGAAATTGGTGGTGGTGGGAGGTTGTTAGAGGTTGAAGGAGATGGTGGTGTGAAGAGGAGGTATTGGAGAGTTGGTTGGGTGGCCTAGGAGTGGCCGGCGGCGGTGGTGGTGAAGGTGGAGGCGGCGGCCATGGTGAATGCGTGAGTGGGTTATGTGGTTGAAGGGGATGAAACTTAGTTTTTGGATTTGTGTTGAAAATGAAGAATGAAATGGAAGTGTCGTGGTTTAATAGAGGATAAGAGGAATGGATTAATGGTTTAGGGGGGTGATAGGGCTGCGACAGCAGCCCTACTGCTGTCGATGGCGGCAGCGGGCGGCTTGGCATGGATCAAGGAGCTAATTTTGGGGGAGAAAATCAAAGTGAAGAAAAGAAAAAGAAAGAAAAGAAAGAAAATTAAAAAAATAAGAAAAAAGAAAATAAAATATTTTAAAGTTTTTTATTATTAACTAATTTATTTATTATAATTTCTGGTAGTATAAAGTAGGGGAGTAGAGGAGGGAAAAGCCAGAAAAGAAATCGTCGGTAAAAAATTATTATTTAAATAAGGCCAAAATTTAACTGTTTCAGAAACGTTCCGAAAAATTCTCAAAATAGAAAATATTATTATAAGATACATGGTGAAATCGGATTTAATAAATTCGATGTAGTTTTCAAATTAAAAATCCTGTAATCTTCTAGTGATACCGGCCGACACCAGAATCGGTCAAATTTTGATAAATTTAGAAAAATTTCAAAAAATGTATTTAGATAAAAAATGAAATTTTAAGAAGAACTGTGAAAGCCATTTTTGAAAAATTTAATCCCATTTGAAAACTAAAAATCTGGGAATCAGTCAGCGATGCCGACCAACACCGGTTTTGGAGATTTTGCAAATAATTCTGAAAATTTTCAAAAAATCATAAAAAATCTAAAATATTAGAAAACAATGTCTGAAACTGAAATTGGTCAAATCGGATTACTAGAAATGCCAATTCGAGTAATGCACTAGGCTTGCGCCCCCGGTTCAGACTAGGGCTGACTCCGAGTCCACGAATCTAAATCCAATAGAAAACAATCATACTAATAATCATAAAACAAAAACAAATACAAGATAAATCAAAGAAATATGTTAGAAAAATCAGAATACGTATCTACGTACGTATTCCAGGAACGGGGTGTTACATTCCATCCAGCTTACAAAAATTTCGTACCCGAAATTTCGATAAGGGAAGATGAACACAGAAGGAATAGGAATGAGGATTTATACTAATCAAGATATGAGTAACTGAGGGCAATTCCCCCCAATTGACTGATAAACTCATTACTGAGACGTTTCTGCACTTCTGCCGTATATATCCTCTGACAGTGCCATTATAATACTGACATGTCATCTGCTCTTTCGGACTGCGAAGCTAAGCTGATAAAATCCCTAGAAATTCATAGTGCTAAAATCCATAATATAATATAAAGCCCGCATGGCATGAAGCTGTCCTTAACAAAGAGACTGTAGTAGAATTACCCATGCTGCATAAATACTACTTCTCTGAAAATAAACCAGAATGCTGAAGTTAAAGAAAACCCCGATAATACTGAGAATAAATCAAGAAGACCAATAATCAAGGATTTCTGAATAATGGGCATTGTAATCTCCGAAAGACATAGCCAAGAATATAGAATAACCATGGAGAATTCTGAAGACTGATTTCTGAATGATAACCCGACTATAAATGAAACATGTAGAAGATATCTGGGCCATGCAAGATTGGCCAAGTGGATCATTCATAAGGATCATGGCTATAGATCAGATACAGCGAAAAAATCCTGTCAAGCAGATCCATGAAAACTGAAATCACCTAGAGTGGGGGTGAATAGGTGATAATGCTAATCAATGCATAAAAAAAAATATGTAATGCAACAATCAACCCAAAACAAGACTAGAAGCCGAATACCCCGTGAAGGGCTCTGAACTCCTTCCTCCTGATTCCTCTAGATATGAGTTGGAGGTGCGCAATACAATCTTGTTGTATGAGTATTTGATTGACAATATGAATATGCAACAAATGAATAAAGCAATGAATGAAAATAGAGCAAGTAATTGAAGTAAGTAATTCAAGAAAATAATTGAAGTAAGAATATAGTGCAAGAGATAAGAGCAAATAAACCAAACGCAAACACCGAGAATTTTTCTGAGGTTCGAGCACCCAACTCTACGTCCCCGCCTTCACCCAGAAGGATTTCTAACCACTATAACTTCACAAAGAATTATAATCACACCGGAGTACCCAACTCCACAATTTCAAGTACAAGTTCTCTCTTGGTGATCAAAAGACCACAAACTTTCTTTTGAAAAAGCCTCTTTCCCTTACAAGAACCTTGTAGAATAATGGTTAGAATTTGAAGCTCAAATATTGTAAGTGGAAAAAGAAAAAGAACTTGAGAGAGTTTAGAAATTAAAACTTCAGGAATGAGAGATTCTTCAGCACATAAACCAAGGACCAAACTCTTTTGAAAGCCTTTGAAAACTTTAAATATTTTTGTAAATGCTTGTTGTTATTAAAAACTCTCCCTAATCACCCCTATTTATAGGAGAGGGCTAGGGATTAAAGAGTAAACACTCATAATACTAATTAGGAAGTATTAGACCCAGAAAATACCATTTAAACATGTTTGAGAAGAAAAAGACAAATTTAAAACGTGTTTAAAAACTAGCTGTTATGGCTAAAACGGCTCTCTCGGTCGACCGGTCGGTCGACCGTGATTCAAATAAAGTGACCGTTGCAAGCTCTCGGTCGACCGCCCGATCGACTGAAATAAACAGAGAGTGACACCATTTCAGTCAGCCAGCCGCTCGGTCACCAAAGGGCTTCGGTTGTCCACCCGGTCGGCCGAAAAACGTGCACACGGATACGCACCAAAATTGCCAGAAGTCCAGTCGACTGGGTCGGTCGACCTCTGACCTTACTAGTGTCGGTCGACCGGTCAGTCGACCGGCTCAGGCTAAAAATCAAAACTGAACAAGAATTTTGAAGGGGATTTGAAATCTAACAAGATAGTTTTGATTTGAAACAAGTATAATACCCAAAATTGAGTTTATAATCAAAAGGCTTTAAGTTAAAATAATTTTTATATATATATATAGGAAATATTTTTGGAAATGATATGTGCGCGTAAAAACGTGTGTGATAGAGCTTCAAACCTATTCATTATTCTTTAACAAAACTATAAAACTAAAAACAAATCTAATGAATTCTCTTGAGCAATCTTCAAGTCTTGAGCCATGCAAAGCCTAGCTAGAGCCTTCTCTTCTATGTTCCTTCCTTGATGTGCCATAAGCCTTCTTTACTCCATGAACTTAGAATTTCTTACAAAAGCTAAGCAATGGCCTCCAAACATGGTACAAAACCTGAAACTTATCTTGAACAAACTTATTAGTACCAAATAGCTCCTATTTTGTTTTGTTATCATCAAAACTCTAAACAAATGGAGAGTGTAACTTTTAGGCCAACAATCTCCCCCTTTTTGATGATGACAAAACAAATAGGCTATGTTAAAAAATAAAAGAGAGGTGTAAGCTCCCCCTCAAATTATGCTACATTAAACAAATAAAAACAATGTAATATGCAAGCAAAAACCATGAGGTATTAAACACTTGCAAAAACAAAAACCATTTAAATTTATATTGGAAATCAAGACCATAATAAACTCAAACTTATTCTCCCCCTTTTTGTCATACATCAAAAAGGGTAAGAAAAATATTTTTATTCAATAACACAAACATTTAGTTCACCACAAATAAAGGAGAATCTAGCAAAATCAAGTGGTTTAGTGAAAATATCGGCAAGTTGCAAATCCGAAGAAGCATAATCAATCTCTATATCACCTTTCTCAAAATGATCTCTAAGAAAGTGATACCTAATCTCAATATACTTGGTCTTACTATGTTGATTTGCATTCTTAGTCATGTGAATAGTAGTAGTATTATCACAAAAAAAATTTATATGATCATAATGCAAATCATAATCAAGGAGAGTATGTTTCATCCAAAGGACTTGTGCACAACAAGCCCCTGCTGCAACATACTCCGCCTCGGCGGTTGAGAGAGCTACGGAATTTTGTTTCCTAGAAGACCATGAAACAAGACAATTACCAAGAAATTGACATGTCCCACTAGTACTCTTTCTATCTACTCTACAACCCGCATAGTCAGCATCCGAATAACTCGTCATTGAGAAATCTCCGATTCTCAGATACCATAGACCCATTCCAATTGTGCCCTTAATATAACGAATGATGCGTTTTACCGCAATAAGATGGGACTCTTTAGGACACGATTGGAATCTAGCACAAAGACACACACTAAACATGATGTCCGGCCTACTTGCCGTCAAATACAACAAACTTCCTATCATGCTTCTATATAACTTAATATCAACATATTTACCTTGGTCATCCTTATCAAGCTTGATTGTAGTTGCCATGGGAGTGTTGCAAACTTTTGAGCTTTCAAGTCCAAACTTCTTTACGAGTTCCTTTGCATACTTGGCTTGACATATGAAATTCCCATCTTGCAATTGCTTGATTTGGAGTCCAAGAAAGAAATTCAATTCACCCATGGAAGACATTTCAAGCTCACATTGCATAACCTTTTCAAACTCCTTGCATAAAAACTCATTAGTAGAACCAAAGATTATATCATCAACATAAATTTGCACAATTAAAATGTCATTATCAACATGCTTAGTAAAAAGAGTTGTGTCTACTTTGCCTTTAACAAAATCATTTGAAATGAGAAAACTAGAAAGCCTTTCATACCAAGCTCTTGGAGCTTGTTTTAATCCATACAAAGCTTTATCAAGTTTAAAAACATGATCAATAAAACCGGGAGGTTGTTCAACATAGACTTCTTCATTTATAAAACCATTCAAAAATGCACTTTTTACATCCATTTGAAAAAGTTTAAATTTTTAAAAGATGCAAAAGCTAGTGTCATCCGTATGGCTTCAAGCCGTGCTACGGGTGCGAAGGTCTCCTCAAAGTCAATTCCTTCAACTTGAGTGTAACCTTGGGCCACTAGCCTAGCTTTATTCCTAATAACATTTCTGGACTCATCCATCTTGTTTCTAAAGATCCACTTAGTACCAATTATTGGTCTATCGTGGGGCCTAGGAATAAGGTGCCAAACTTGGTTGCGCTCAAATTGATTAAGTTCCTCTTGCATGGCTAGCAACCAATATGAGTCCTCCTCGGCTTCGAGGATGTTTTTGGGTTCAAAATGAGAAATGAATGCAAAGTTACCACATAAGTCATGGAGTTTAGAGCGAGTTGTTGCCCCTTTAGAGACATCACTTAAAATGAGTTCCTTGGGGTGATTTGTAGCGTATCTCCAATCTTTAGGAAGCGGTTGAGAGCTTTCCTCTTTATCCTCTTGAACATCACCAATGGGTTCTTGCTTTTCTTCTTGAGCGGGTGAGTCCTTCAAGGATAGTCTCTCCATGTCTTCACCTAATGGGTCAATCTCTATAACATTCTCAACAACCACATTAGATTCTTCAAATTTAACATGCATGGATTCTTCAATGGTAAGAGAAGATCTATTGAATACTCTATAAGTTTTACTAGTAGTAGAATATCCAACAAAGATTGCTTCATAAGCCTTAGCATCAAATTTACCCAAGTTATCTCTAGTATTTAAAACAAAACACTTTCATCTAAAAATTTTGAAATATGAAACATTAGGTTTTGTAGAATGATACATTTCAAAACATGTTTTGGAAGAATTCTTACACAAATAAATACGATTTGAAATATAGCATGAGGTGTTTACGGCCTCGGCCCATAGATATTGAGGGAGGTCATATTCACTTATTATGGTCCTAGCCATCTCTTGAAGTGTTCTATTCTTTCTTTCTACAACTCCATTTTGTTGTGGAGTTCTAGGACATGACATTTCATGCTTGATTTCCTTTTCATCACAATAAGTCATGAAGAGTTGGTTAACAAACTCATCACCTCTATCACTTCTTATTTTCAAAATTGAAAAACCTTTTTTTTCAACCCTTTTTCGAAAAATCTTGAAATGAGAAAAAGTTTGATCTTTGTGTTCCAAAAAGAAAACCCAAGTGAAACGGGAAAAATCATCAACTAAAACCAATGCATATCTACTACCATTTAAGATTTTAGTTTTAGTTGGTCCAAAAAGATCCATATGAATTAATTCTAATGGCCTTGTTGACATGATATCCTTGATTGGTTTGAAGGAAGACTTGGTTTGTTTCCCACATTGGCACGCACTACAAATGCGGTCTTTCTCAAACTTCAAGTAAGGTATATCCTTCACCAATTCCTTAGAATTAATCCTAGAAAGATGGTCAAAAGATGCATGTCCTAATCTTCTATGCCAAAGCCAAGAATTTTCATCAAAAACATTCAAGCATTTAGTAGAACAATCCAAATTAAGCATGTCAATGATATAAACATTATCATCACGAATCCGGTGAGAATACAATCATTGGTTTTGCAATCAAAAATCTTGCAAGAAGAGTCATCAAAAACAACTTTAAGTTCACGATCACGAAGTTGACTTATACTAAGCAAGTTATGTTTTAAACCATCAACAAGAACAATATTTTCTATAATAGGAGATGCACCAATTTGAATGTTACCTATACCGATGATAGTTCCCTTGGAGTCATCCCCGAAGGTGACGGTGCCACCTTCCATGTACCTTGATAGGGTTGTAAAGTTGTTGATGTCTCATGTCATGTGTCTTGAACAACCACTATCAAGGTACCACCGCTCCTTACGTCTTGGAACCTTAGTGTGTACCTACATCAAATAATTTAGGACTAGATTTTGGTACGCACATTTTCTTGGGTCCTAAAGAGTTAGTGCCAAGAACCCAAACAAGATTATTTGATCTATTTACTTGGTCATAATAAAACTTAGCCAAATGTCCATTCTTACCACAATAAGTACATCTATATACTCTACCATATTTAAAAGCATAGTGAGTGTGAGACTTGTGAGCATGTGTGGATTTAACATGAGTGTTGTGTGAAGTATGAGCATGAGGAATCTTAACATGAGAATCTTTAGCATGAGAAGTGTGCTTTTTAAAAAACATTTCTTCAAGTTTCTTAGTGTTAAAAGCACAATCCTTCAAAACTTTTTCAAAATCAACAATTCTAGTTTTTAAAGAAGAAATTTCTTTTTCATCAATCTTAGGAAATTTTGCTTTGCAAGCAACTTTGTAAGCACTAAATTCATTTTGAGTAGAAATGAGATTGGAAGAAATTTCATCTTTTTCTCTAGAAACAATAGCAAGTTGATTTTTAAGAAAAGCAACTTCCTTTCCAATTTAGAACATTCAATCTTTTTATTATCATAGGTTTCTGAGAGTTCAACAAAAGCATGTACAAGAACTTCTTTACTTAATTCATCATCTTTATCAAGAGGTTGTGGGGTTACCTTTGGTGTGTTTGCCATGAAACACATGTTTGCCTGTTCACCTCGTCTTCGGATTCGCTTTCTGAATCCCATGTGGCTTTGTAGGCTTTCTTTTAGACCGGCTTCTTTGGCTTGAAGGAAGAAGTCATCTTCTTCTTGAAATCCGGGCAATCGGCCATGATATGTCCGGGCTTTCGGCAATTGTAGCAAATGATTCTTCTCTCCTCTTTTCCTTCAAATTTCTTCTAAAGTTGAGCTTGTTCTTACGGTACATTCTCTTCACGTTTCGCACAAGAAGGGAGAGCTCCTCATCTTCTTCTTCATCTTCTTCTTCGTCATCAAGAGTGGAGGAAGACTTGAAGGCTAAGGATTTCTTCTTTAGAGGAGCGGCTTCTTCTCTTGCCTTCTTTTCCATCTCATGAGTCTTCAAGTTTCCAATGAGACTTATGAGATCCATTTCATCCTTGTCATTCAATTCTTTCAAGGTGGTGGCCTTTATCTCCCATGATGAAGGAAGAGCCCGGATCACTTTCCGCACCTTTTGGTCATTGGAAATATCATCACCTAAAGAGGAAAGAGCATTGGTGATTTTAGTAAACCTTGTAATCATGCAATCAATAGATTCATCATCAATCATTTTAAAAGATTCATATTGGGACCTCAAGAGATCTATCTTAGCTCTCTTTACTTGTGATGTCCCCTCGTGTGTGACCAACAAATATTGCCAAATCTCATAGGCAGATTGGCAATATATTACCCGTGTAAAGTCATCCTCATTCAAGGCGGTTAGGAGGGAGTTTTGGGCCTTTGAGTTAGCCTCATATTCTCTAAAGGTAAAGTCAGACCAAGTGCTTTCATTACTATCTGGTCTAACATAGGGTTTAGTCAAAGATTTAGCAACTAGGCTACCTAAAGATTGTAAGAAAATAGTCATCCTAACCTTCCAAATAGGAAAATTAAGTCCATCAAATTTAGGAGGGGTTTTGATGTTATCGGCCATGTTTACTAGTGAATGAATGGATGAATGTAAATGTTGATTAGCAAATTTTAAGGATCTCTCTAAGGATGTTAAGCCAAACCTAGAGTCCAAGCTCTGATACCAATTGAAATCACCTAGAGGGGGGTGAATAGGTGATAATGCTAATCAATGCACAAAAAAATATGTAATGTAACAATTAACCCAAAACAAGACTAGAAGCCGAATACCCCGTGAAGGGCTCTGAACTCCTTCCTCCTGATTCCTCTAGATATGAGTTAGAGATGCGCAATGCAATCTTGTTGTATGAGTATTTAATTAACAATATGAATATGCAACAAATGAATAAAGCAATGAATGAAAATAGAGCAAGTAATTGAAGTAAGTAATTCAAGCAAATAATTGAAGGAAGAATATAGTACAAGAGATAAGAGCAAATAAACCAAACGCAAACACCGAGAATTTTTCCGAGGTTCGAGCACCCAGCTCTACGTCCCCGCCTTCACCCAGAAGGATTTCTAACCACTATAACTTCACAAAGAATTACAATCACACCAGAGTACCCAACTCCACAATTTCAAGTACAAGTTCTCTCTTGGTGATCAAAAGATCACAAACTTTCTTTTGAAAAAGCCTCTTTCCTTACAAGAACCCTGTAGAATAATGGTTAGAATTTGAAGCTCAAATATTGTAAGTGGAAAAAGAAAAAGAACTTGAGAGAGTTTAGAAATTAAAACTTTAGGAATGAGAGATTCTTCAGCACATAAACCAAGGACCATACTCTTTTGAAAGCCTTTGAAAACTTTGAATATTTTTGTAAATGCTTGTTGTTATTAAAAACTCCCCTAATCACCCCTATTTATAGGAGAGGGCTAGGGATTAAAGAGTAAACACTCATAATACTAATTAGGAAGTATTAGACCCAGAAAATACCATTTAAACATGTTTAGAGAAGAAAAAGACAAATTTAAAACGTGTTTAAAAACTAGCCGTTATGGCTGAAACGGCTCACTCGGTCGACCGGTTGTCGACCGTGGTTCAAATAATGTAACCGTTGCAGGCTCTCGGTCGACCGCCCGATCGACTGAAATAAACAGAGAGTGACACCATTTCAGTCAGCCAGCCGCTCGGTCGACCGAAGGGCTTCGGTCGTCCGCCCGGTCGGCCGAAAAACGTGCACACGGATACGCACCAAAACTGCCAGAAGTCCAGTCGACTGGGTCAGTCGACCTCTGACCTTACTAGTGTCGATCGACCGGCTCAAGCCAAAAATCAAAACTGAACAAGAATTTTGAAGGGGATTTGAAATCTAACAAGATAGTTTTGATTTGAAACAAGTATAATACCCAAAATTGAGTTTGTAATCAAATGGCTTTAAGTTAAAATAATTTTTATATATATATATAGGAAATATTTTTGGAAATGATATGTGATAGAGCTTCAAACCTATTCATTATTCTTTAACAAAACTATAAAACTAAAAACAAATCTAATGAATTCTCTTGAGCAATCTTGAAGTCTTGAGCCATGCAAAGCCTAGCTAGAGCCTTCTCTTCTATGTTCCTTCCTTGATGTGCCATAAGCCTTCTTTACTCCATGAACCTAGAATTTCTTGCAAAAGCTAAGCAATGGCCTCCAAACATGGTACAAAACCTGAAACTTATCTTGAACAAACTTATTAGTACCAAATAGCTCCTATTTTGTTTTGTTATCACCAAAACTCTAAACAAATGGAGAGTGTAACCTTTTGGGCCAACAAAAACATGCTAGGCGGAAGAAATCCGAGGAACGGACTAGAGTGCTAAGCACTGAAGGGACTAGCCACTGACGAAACCAAGCCTAGGTGAGGCCATCACGTAACACATCTCAATCGCTAAGCATTAGGGTGCAGCGGAGCTAACGCTCTGCGAGGCTCGCACTTGGCGGAGCTCACGCAGCGAAGCCAGCACGTAACACAACGCTAAATGCTAAGCACCAGGGTCCTGCGAAGCCAACGCCTGGTTAGGTCCACGGGTGACTAGAACACAACCGTCGCTTGGTAAGGCTAGCGGGGCCTGTAGTCCACTAAATCAATAAAACTGCCAGAAGTTGGTGATTTTGAGAACACGATCAAGAATCACAATAACTGAAACGAGTCCCGAATGTTATCTCCATAACTCTGTGTGGCAGAAACCCTAAATATGGAATACTACTTCATACCGACATTCCTCATGCAATAATACAGTCTGTCTGGTTATATAAGTCATGACTACCCTACATGCTATGCTGATTTCCCCATGATGTATCCATATATACAAGAATAGAATGCGAGGCATAAGAACCATCCAATATAAGACCAGGTGATGCACCAGAGTCAAAGAATACAGGACATAATAATAGCAACCACATCTGTCTTGCTGCTACCCTACCAGTTTATCCATATCTTGAGTTGGTATAAGGATGACAGGAACTGGAAATGGAAAAAGGATGGAAGAGATTCCATGAATCAGGGAAAGGACTATCAAGAGGGAATAGATAACTTTGTACTTACAGTTGGATTGTATAATCATAACTCATGCATTCCAGTTGCAAATTTTTTTTACCATAAATTTGCCGACTGGTTGTACCGAGGATGTGAAAGCCTAGGCTCTGATACCACCCTGTAACGCCCCGATCCAGAGGGTACAAAGACGTTACTGCGACGTATATACGCAAGTCGGAAATACCCTCACGTATATACGCTAAGCATCAGTACAGGCAGGAATCAGAGTACGAAAGCACAGTGATAATAAATAATCCAGCAATAATAACATCAGTACACAGTTATCACTAGACATGATATAACATCTGAAGAATATATGATCATTAAGAAATACAAAAGCAGGATGTACAATATGAAAACAGGAAAGTACTCACGAGTGGCAAGATGAGAATCTCGCGAGCTAATCAAGGAGAGGCTAGAAGAAGAAGGGTCTGGACAGGCAACTGCTAATCCACACTCCCGCTGCGCCACTCTGATCAAGTACAGCAAGGCCGTCACGGTCTAGACTCTAGGATCTGGACATGAGAATCCAGGGTTGTCAGCAACCCCAGCGAGTACATAGAATAAAGCCAGATGGCGTGCATAACAGGCACACGTGTACATGATCAAGTGATGTGGTCCAGGCATGCAGGTACAGGAAATGATAAGTAATATAAGAAAAATGACAGTAAATCTGAGATCAAGTAATTACATGTATATCAATAAATCTGAATCGGAAAACATACATGGAAAACGATATAGAGAGCATAGGTACACATAATCATGTGACAAATAAAACATTAAACACGTGATAAATACACTAAACACGCGATAAATATAAGTATGGACAAAACTAGTTGTATAAGCTCAGATTTTGGATTCATGGGGTTGATACGTCGAGGGGATAATCCAAATAAGGAAACCCTCATCTATATATCACATATCCGATGTCACCATCATCTGAGTTCATACAACTTGAGTTGCCCTTAGGGTAATAGAATTAGAGTGTGTCAGGAGTAACCATGGTATCACAGAGGTCATGTGTTATAAAACAGGGTGTCAATCCAGAGCATAATACTGTAACTGGAGAATA
Source organism: Agave tequilana (assembly GCA_038442645.1). NCBI lineage: Eukaryota > Viridiplantae > Streptophyta > Magnoliopsida > Asparagales > Asparagaceae > Agave > Agave tequilana. The sequence continues at coordinate 25,147 of JAVJIF010018437.1, forward strand.
TAAAGGTGTTGCATTTTAATTAATCCAATAATAATAGTCAGTACCGTTTGATATTTCAACCGCCTCCCTACCAGCGCCTCACATCACCGATAATCCATACTAGAGTTCGCACTCTATAGAACTTACCCAGGTCTGATATGTGAGTACCAGGACCCGAACAAAGGAGAGACCAAATAGTACACATTCCTAACATTATTACTGTTTAGTTGTTTTATGTTATTCATCCGATTCATATGCTTTTATATGTGCTACCGGCACACATACATCCACTTATGAATAAGACGAGTTATTATTTGAAAACTGATAAATCTGATGGCTCATATTTATAGTGAGTCTTGTCTCTGCCCGGGACTAGCTCAGGAGTACAGGCTACTGCTTTCGGGGACTTATCATTACGCGCCCCACACGACACTTCAGATTCAGACTACTGCTTCTGGGGACTTATCATTACGTGCCCCACACGACACTTCAGAAATATCACCATTATAAATATGACATCATACCGGTTTCTATCAGTTTCCCCCACCCCAGTGTAAGTTGAGTATTTTATTATATATATTGTCCAAAGATATTGTCCACTAGTGTATACAGTATAACCATAATTTTTTAACTTACAGAAACAGCAGTATAATACCAAGAGTATAATATCAGGAGTCACTCTTTTTTAGGGGTTCATGAGTACAGGAGCTCAGGAGTACCAAATATCTGGTAATAATATAATAGTCATGCCAAGTTACCGTAAAAGTGATAGTCATGAATATGTCACATAATACATAGGTATCTGGGGTGGTAGTGCCCAGTCAAGAGTCACGATGTCAGATCCAGGTATTTATACCACATGAAAGCATATCATATACCGGGTATTAGGGTCAGGTGTCAGGTATGACATAGATCAAGTACCGGGTCTATATATCGAGTGCCGGTGTAAATACCGAGTGCTGGAGTTATAAATAATATATCAAGTGTAACATGCCAAGTGTCGGTATAAATACTGAGTACCGGTGTAAATACCGAGTGCCGGTGTCAAATGTAGCATGGCAAATATCGGTGTCAAATATAGCATGACAATTATCGGTGTCAAATATAGCATGACAAGTGTCGGTGTCAAATATAGCATGGCAAGTGTCGGTGTCAAATATAGCATGGCAAGTGTCGGTGTCAAATATAGCATGAAAGATATCGGTGTCAAATATAGCATGTTAAAACATCCACATATCAATATCATGTTATAAATATAAGAGTAATTATTTTTAAATTAATAAAAAGCACTCGCCTGAATCCGGGGTGAAATACCGTTAAAAATTCGGGAAATTGGCGATCCGCACGAGAAATTCACTAGCCCGTAGTTGTATATTAAAATATATAATTATAAATATTTATATAAATAATAGAGAGGGAAAGAGAGGGGAGAGAGAGGAGAGAAAAAGTTATAGGAAGAAGAGAGAGAAAATAAGGTGTTTTTAAAAGGAAAATATGAGTTAAAATGAAAGGGGATAGGTTTGTAAATATAGTGAAGTAATAAGGAATGAGGGGAGAGGCATTTTTGGAATGAGAGAAAAGAGTGTTTATTTAGGGAATGAAAGAAAGTTTGAAATGAAAGAAAGAAAGAAAGATAAGAAGAAAGAAAGAAAGAAAGAAAAAGAAGGAGGGGAGGGGGGCCGTCGGCCGGCCGGCCGCAGGTGGCCTGGCGGCGGCGGCGTGCCACTGGCAGTGGCTGGTGCGTGCGCGCCTCCCCCAAGGGGAGGGAGGTGGAGTTGGGTTTTGGAGGAGGAGTTGTTTTGGTTGTTGTTTTGGTGGAGGTGATGATGGTGGTTGGTGGTGGTGGTTGTGGTGATGATTGGAGGTGGTAGGGAGTTAGAGGAGGAGGATGAGATGATGTTGGGTTGGTTGGAGTGGAGAATTTGGTGGAGGGGATGGTGAATTTTAGAGAAGAAGGGGTGGTAAGGTGGCTTTTGGTGAAATTGGTGGTGGTGGGAGGTTGTTGGAGGTTGAAGGAGATGGTGGTGTGAACAGGAGGTGTTGGGGAGTTGGTTGGGTGGCCTAGGAGTGGCCGGCGGCGGCGGTGGTGAAGGTGGAGGCGGCGGCTATAGTGAATGCGTGAGTGGGTTATGTGGTTGAAGAAGATGAAACTTAGTTTTTGGATTTGTGTTGAAAATGAAGAATGAAATGGAAGTGTGGTGGTTTAATAGAGGATGAGAGGAATGGATTAATGGATTTAGGGGGGTGATAGGGCTGCGGCAGCAGCCCTACTGCTGTTGGTGGCGGCGGCAGGCGGATTGGCATGGATCAAGGAGCTAATTGTGGGAGAGAAAATCAAAGTGAAAAAAAGAAAAAGAAAGAAAAGAAAGAAAATTAAAAAATAAGAAAAAAGGAAATAAAATAGTTTAAAATTTTTTATTATTAACTAATTTATTTATTATAATTTCTGGTAGTAGAAAGTAGGGGAGTAGAGGAAGGAAAAGCTAGAAAAGAAATCGCCGGTAAAATATTATTATTTAAATAAGGCGAAAATTTGACTGTTTCAGAAACATTCCAAAAATTCTCAAAAAATAGAAAATATTATTCTAAGATACACAGTGAAATCAGATTTGATAAATTTGATGTAGTTTTCAAATTAAAAATCTTGAAATCTTTCGGTGATACTGGCTGACACCAGAATCGGTCAAATTTTGATAAATTTAGAAAAATTCTAAAAAATGTATTTAGATAGAAAATAAAATTCTAAGAAGTATTGTGAAAGCCGTTTTTGAAAATTCAATCCCATTTGAAAACTAAAAATCTGGGAATCAGTCAGTAATGCCGACCGACACCAGTTTTGGGGATTTTGTAAATAATTCTGAAAAATTTTAAAAAATCATGAAAAATCTAAAATATTGGAAAACGATGTCTGAAATTAAAATCGGTCAAATCGGATTTCCAGAATGTCAATTCGAGTAATGCACTAGGCTTGGGCCCCCGGTTCAGGCTAGGGTTGACTCCGAGTCCACGAATCCAAATCCAATAGAAAACAATCACACTAATAATCATAAAACAAAAACAAATATAAGATAAATCAAAGAAATATGTTAGAAAAATCAGAATACGTATCTTCGTACGTATTCCAGGAACGGGGTGTTACAGTTTTTGATCTAAATTTCTATATCTATTTAGAGATTTTCCCAAGTGATTTTCTTTGTTCAAAACACTTTATTTTCTCACATTTGAGCTTATCTATCTATCCTATCTATTAGGATCTATTTGTAGGAAAATTGATTTGTGGTTGTGAAAACCACCAAGTGTTGTAAACCCTCCTTTTTTGTGTTATCCCTCTAGTGAGAGGTGATTGTGCTGATATTCCTCTTACTGAAAAGATGATTATTAGAGTGGTGGCTTTGTGCCTATTCCCTCAAGTGTGAGGTGATTGTGATTGTGTGGCTTCGTGCCTATCCCTCATTTGTGAGGTTGATATTGTGTTGGCTTTGTCCCTTGCCTCTAAGTGTAAAGGTTGTATTATTGGAGAGAGGAGTTGTGTACTCCCAAATTGTATTTATCCAAATTCTCAGTGGAGGTTCCTTGTGTGGAAAGTCATGTGTGGATGAGTTGGTGAAAATCCTTCTGTGTGAAGGCGGGGACTTAGAGCTGGGTGCTCGAACCTTGAAACATATCTTTGTGTTTGTGTTTGATCCACTTTCTCTAAGTCTCTCTTACATTGTGCATTGTTCATATTGTTCATATCATTTATATGCTTTGTTTGATTGTGTGCTCATACTTGTGTTTAACTAAGAGAACTTCATATAACACCTCAACTCTTATTTAGAGGAATCAAGAGGAGTTAGTTCAAACCCTTCACCAGGAATTCAGTTACACTCTTTGGTTACACTAAGTGTGTTGCAATTAGTTTTTAATTTCGCGTCATTTATCATTAGATTAGCCTTACACCTATTAACCCCCCTCTAGGTGTACTTTCAAATGCCATATACATGTCCATATTCGTAGCATTCAAGTAACAATTCACAATTAGGTGTTGGTTAATCATTTTCTCAATTATCGGATAAATTTTGAGATTTCTTATAGTATCGATTATTCATATACTTAGAACAGTCATGTTCATTTGCCAGTAGTTAGGGTTATCTCAACAATTATTCATATGTGATCATTTTGCCTTGCTGGTTGTTAACATTCCAAAGAGTCAAACTCTCATATAGCTCTTCAGCCGATCTGACCGATGTCTAACTTATCGATATTTACAAAGATAAGTCGCAGACAAGCTGACGACAAGTTTCTGCCCATCTCTGAGGGACAAAACAGTGACTTGGACCCTTTGATCCATTGAAGCAGACAGTAAGCCAATGTTACCTTTGGAGAGACCTAAGCTGACTTATGATGCTAAGTTAGTCAACACTTAACCTCGCATGAGCCCAATGGGCTAGCCTCGCCTGAGAGGCTAAGTTTGTCTAGCTCCACCTTGAAGTTCTTCATAGATCCGCAGAAAGCTAACTGATTAGCTTCGCCTGAAGCTCTACATAGTCGCGCAGAAGGCTAACTTCTAACTTCATCTGAAGCTTAGCACTACTGAGAGCTTGCTTCTAACTTCGCCTGAAACTTTACATGGCTCTGTTGAGAGCTAACTTCTATCTTCGCCTAAAACTTGACACAACTCCGCTGAAGAGCTGCCTCACCTGATGAGGCTATCCTCACCTTAACTGGCAAGCCTTACTTGAGGAGGCTAGCCTCGTCTCAACTGGCGAGGCTAGCCTTGCCTTAATTGGCTAACCTTACCTAAGGAGACTAGCCTCGCCTCAATTGGCTAGCCTTGCATGAGGAGGCTAGCCTCGCGTTCACTGGCTAGCCTCGCCTGAGGAGGCTAGCCTCACCTCCTGTAGCACCCCGTTCCCGGGATACGTACCCAGATATGTGTCCCGACTTTTTCGATTGTATTATTATAATTTTTTTCCGTATTTGTATTTAAGTTGTGATTTCTCATGTTTTGGTATCGGATCTGGATTCTCAGTCTTAGAGTCAGCGTTGACCCGAACTGGAAACCCGATACTGGCATACCACCCGATTTGATCTTTCTGAAAGTCTGATTTAACCGATCTTAGTTTCAAACATTGTTTTCTAATATTTTAGATTTTTCATGATTTTTTAGAATTTTTCAGAATTTTTCTGCAAAATCTCCAAAACCGGTGTGGGTCGGCATCACTGATTGATTTCAGGATTTTTAGTTTTCAAATGAGATTGAATTTTCAAAAATATCTTTCATATTACTTCTTAGAATTTTATTTTCTATCTAAACATATTATTTTTTTGGGATTTTTCTAAATTTATCAAAATTTCACCGATTCTGGTGTCAGCCAGTTCGCTGAAAAATTTCAGGATTTTTAATTTAAAACTATATTGAATTTCTTGAATTCAATTTCACCAGACATCTTAAAATAATATTTTCTATTTTTGAGAATTTTTCGGAACGTTTCTGAAACAGTCAAATTTTTGCCCTATTAAAATAATAATATTATTTCCAACAATTCCTTTTCTTACTTTTTCCTTCTCTAATATCCTACTTTATACTCCTAGATATTTTAATAAATTAATTAATTAACAATAAAATTTTTAGATCATTTTCTTTTCTTTTTCCTTAAACTTTTCCCTTTTCGTTAATTTTCTTTTCTTTTCTTTCTTTTTCTTTTCTTCTCCTTTGACTTTCCCCATCTCCTGCTCCAGCCCCTGCTCCCCTGCCACGCCCTGCAGCCTCCTGCAAGGCTGCAACAGCAGCCCATCTCCCCCCAATCTCATTTCATCATCACATTTTTCCTCCTCCTTCTCCATTTAAACCCTTCTCCTTCATTCTCTTTTCATTTCCAATTTCAACTCCTTCAACTAAACAAAATCAAACCCATTTACTCCTTCATCTCCACTGTCGCCTCCTCCATCACCACCACCGTTGCCGTCCCACCCTAGGCTGGCCAACCACCTCCCCCACACCTCCTCTCCACTCCACCACCTCCTTCAACCTATACAAACCATTCTGCACCTCCAATTTCATCCAAACCCACCACCATCACCTCCCTTCCTCCTCTAAAATTCACCACCCCCTCCATCAAATCACCACTCCCAACACCCCATCATCACCTCCTCCTCCTCTAACTCCCCACCACCTCTAACAATCACCACAACCACCACCACCAACAACTACCACCACCACCTCCATCAATAACCACCAACCAAACCCAACCAACACCCCAACTCCACCTCCCTCCTTCTCCCCTAGGGCAGCGTGCCGCCCCCTCCCCCGGCGGCGCCACCGCCAGGCCGCCGGTAACGGCGGTGGCCGGCCACCCCATTCCCTTCCATTTTCTTTCTTTCTTTCTTCTTTCTTCTTCTTTCCTTCTTTATTTCTTTTCTTTTCTCTTTCCTTTCCCTAAATAAACCACTTTCTCACATCCCTAAAATACCCTCCACCTCATTCCAAAATTACTTCCCCATATTATAACCATACCCCCTCCCCTTTTAATTCCTATTCCTTTTCTTAAAATACCCTATTTTCTCTCTCTCTCTCTCTCTCCTTCCTACAACTCTCTCTCCTCTCTCATTCCCTCTCCAATAATTATATAAGTATTTATATTTATATATTTTAATATATATTAATGGGCTAGTGGCTTGCTCGCACCAGTTTGCGGATTTCTCGGATATTAACAAGTATTTCATCCCGATTTCAGGTGAGTACATTTTGTTGACATTGCTTACTTTATTACCATCGTTTCATATTATTATCTTGCTTTTAATATATAATGTCTCTTTATGCAAGTTGGTATATGTTATATAAAGGATTTCTAAAATTATCATGTTTTATAAATAGCTGCCGGCCGTTATTATATCTTGTCGAACCGGTATTATACCGGGTATATGCCTAAATCTGCTCCCGCTTTACTCGGCTTTGCATGGCTAATAAATAGATAAATTTATTATTGTTAGAAATAATATTGTGAAGAGTTTGAGATGCTTATGCCATTCTCCTGTACCATGTTACGTGACCAGTTGATACCTAATATTTGATGTTGCGACGCTCACCAATATATGAGTTACCTGACCCTGATATGTATACACCGGTACTTGCCATACTATACTTATTATTTGATATCCGATACCGGTACTTGCCATGCTATACTTATCATTTGATATCTGATACCGGTATTTGCCATGCTATACTTATTATTTGATATCTGATACCGGTACTTACCATGCTATACTTATCACTTGATATCTGACGCCGGTATTTGTCATGCTATACTTATCACTTGATATCCGATACTGGTACTTGCCATGTTATACTTATCAGTTGATATCTGACACCGGTATTTGCCACACTATACTTATCACTTGATATCTGACACCGGTACTTGCCATGCTACACTTGACACTTGACATACTGTCACCTGATACCAATACACTTGACCTGAATTATGACATCTGACTGGATACTATTACACCGGACACCTGTACTTCTTTGCATATTCATGATTATCACTTTTACGGGGACTTGATTATTATACTGTCACCAGACATTTGGTACTCCTGAGCTCCTGTATTCCTGAACCCCTGAAAAGGGTGACTCCTGATACTATACTCCTGTTGATCTCTGTAATAGGATAACCATGAATATATAATTACTATGAACACCCTGTGGACATTATAACTGGACAAATTCTAATAATTAGACAACTTACACAGGGATGGGGGAAACTGATGATTACCGATATAGTCTCCATGTTATGATGGGCTTATAGTGTCGCACAGCCATATACTTGGATTCGACCTGGAGGCCACCAGGCGCTTCCGTGGGGTGTACTGACACCCCTACTCCCTTTCCTGCCGGTTGTGCCATAAGCCCCTGGGCCTATTCCTGTGGGAGTGGTGACATCCTATTCCTGTTCGGGCATACAATAAGTCCCGGTACCTATGGTACGTTCTGGCTCAGCACCGGATACTCCTTGACCGTTGTTCCGGGCATGTACGGGACCCATTCTAAGCATGGTTCGTCGATCTCCATCAGTTTTCAATAACTTGCTCTTTGGTCTATATGCTGAGATATGCGGGATAGGACACATACCGACGTATACAAATCAGATGAGTCTTAATAACTTAATAATAACATGCTCCTGATAACTGACTAGCTATACTCTTATTATATACTACTCACCACTTAGGCATGTACTATCTTGTGGATTACTTGATTGCTTCCATACTGTTTCATTATTATGTTATTGTGGAGGAAAAATCAGGTTATATAAACTCAGATTACAATGACATGAGGTATAGGGTATATATACAAGGGTTTTCTTGTTTGGATCATTTCTTCGACGTACTAATTTCACGAATCGGTAATGTGGGCTTGTATAACTGATTTTAGAGGCCTTCCACTCTAGTTTTGATGATGATTAACTCATGTAGTTATGTTTACTAATAATCTTGTGATTTTAGTTCCAGATCATTAAGCAAGATATTAGTTGGTGATTGCTTCAATAAGAGGAGTTTGGAAGCTTTCACTTGGTGATTCCAGGGCCCGAGCATCAAGATCATACATAGCTTTGCTCGTTGGATCACGGCATTTTTGGATCGGGTCGACTTGAAGATGAAGATCGTCAAGAAGACTTAGGTATCCATAGTTTAGTGTGTTTTAGATCCATGTGTAAAGATAAGAATAGTTGATATGCTCAAGTGCACAACACACACGTTTTATGTTTGGATATTGGTTTTTCGGTTTTGGTTTAACCAATATTTGTTTTCATGAATAGTTGATCAAAACAAGTTTACATGGTTTATATGTATAGTAAATGTATTCTAGTTATACATGCATGCTTAAACTTCTTATACAAACTTATTTTGACTTTCCTATTCATGTGTTGAAAATCAAAGTTTGATAAAAATACAAGTTTTGGTTTTTGGTAAAAAAATGTTTAAACACAAAAATAGTTTCATATGCTTGATATTTGAGCTAAAATATTTATCACATTTTATATATCAATGCAAAATGATAAAACTATTTTTGGGTATTTTTACAAAAGATAAAAGAATTTTTAGAAATATTTTAACATGTGTTTCTGTCCCAGATTTGTGGCTAACAGGCTAGGTCGGCCGACCGCACGGGTCGACCGCACCAAAGGCCGGTCGACCCTTGCGGTCGACCGACGTGCACAGGCTTGTGCACGTTTGACAGACACAGGGACGGTCGGCCGGGCGGCCGACCGGACCAGAGAGCTTTGCTCTCTGTATCTGGGCGGTCGGCCGTGCGGTCGACCGGGTTTGCCCAACGGTCATATTTCTGACCGTTAGCGGTCGGCCGGCCGGCCGACCGCTAGGCCTGTCAGGCTGCCAGATCAACCTAATGGCTAGTTTCTGGTTTGGCCTATATATACCCCATTTCTTGGGGGTTTTAACTAAGATTTTTAGAGCTGATTTTCTCCCATTCTCTGGTTTTAAAACTAGTTTTAAAAAGTGTTTAAAGAGCAAAAAGATTCATTCTATTTGTTTTTAATTGTTTTGTTATTTTCAAAGAAAATAGGTTTTTTGGGAATTAGTTTATTGTTCTTCATTTCTATATCATTTGGTATTTTTCCCAAGAGATTTTCTTTGATCAAAACACTTGTTTTCCACACTTGAGCTATCTTCTATCCTAATCTATTTAGGATGTTTTGTTTGTGGGAAAAGAGAGTTTGTGGTCTTTAGAAACCACTTGTTGTAAAACCCTTGCCTTGATTGGGTTGCTCCCTCTTTGGTAGAGGTTGAGATTGTGGTTTACTCCCTCTAGTGAGAGGTGGAGTTGGTTGTTGTTTGCTCCCTCTAGTGAGAGGTGGAGTTGGTGTTTGTAAACCTCTTCGGTAGAGGTGTTGGTTGTTGTTTGGCTACGAGCCTACCCCTCGGTTGTGAGGCGGTGTTTAAGAGAGGAGTTCGGTACTCCCTTGTTGTAACAAATCCTCCTCGGTGGAGGTTCCCTCGGTGGGAGATAGTAGATTGGAAATCCTTCACGGTGGTAAAGGCGGGGATGTAGAGCTAGGGGCTCGAACCTCGAAACACATCTATTTGTTTGCGTTTAATCCATTATCTCTTAACCCTTTCTCTCTATTTGTGTTGTGCATAGCATCATTCTTATTGTCATACATATCATTCTTATTGCTTGCAATTTGTTGTGCCTTGCATTATTTCATATTGCTTATTATCATTGTATGCTTGGCTTGCTTGTGTGTGTGCCTCACTTATACTTAACCACAAGAGCTTCATATAGCACCTCAACCCATATTTAGGTGAATCAAGAGGAGTTAGTCCAGAGCCCTTCACGGGAAATTCGGCTACACTTTTTGGTTGTATTAAGTGTGTTACAAATTTGCATTAGCTTCCGCATTTAGAGCATTTAGTTTTCATTTAATTTTTAGATTAGCACTTACACCTATTCATCCCCCCTCTAGGTGTTTTTCAGTTACTTTACTTACTGTCTCATTTCATGTTCATATGTGTTTATATTCACGATACACATTTCCTGTACACATGTACATGTTATGCACGTCACTTGTCTTTACTATATGTACTCGCAGGGTTGCATTTGACAACCCTGGATTCTCATGTCCAGATTCTAGAGCCCGAACCATGGTGGCTTGGCTATAACTGATCAGAGTGCGCAGCGGATCCTCTCGTGATGGTCAGAGTGCAACAGAAGCTTGGACGCCGCCGTAGCTCTTCCTTCCAGCTCTTCTCCTGTTTGGCTCTCGAGGTCCCTCTTGCTGCTCGTAAGCACCTCTCAGCTTTTTTATATCTCTTCGCATTATGTACTCTTGTATTTTTTTAGTGATGTAATATTCTTGTAATATTATATCGCTTTCTGTGATAACCATATACTTGTACTTTTCTATTGGAATGTATATTACCATTGTGATTTTGCACTCTGATTCTTGCCTGTACTGATGTTTAGCGTATATACGTGAGGGTATCTCTGACCTGTGTATATACGTCGCAGTGGCGTTCCTCTACCCGCCGGACTAGGATGCCACACTTCCACTGGCTAGCCTCGCCTTCACTGGCTAACCTTGCATGAGGAGGCTAACTTCGCCTCCACTAGCTCGCATAAGAAGGTTGGCCTCGCTAGCCTCGCCTCCAATGACTAGCCTTGAATGAGGAGCCTCGTATCCATTGGCTAGCCTGGCCTAAAGAGACTAGCCTCGTCTCAACTGGCTAACCTTGCATGAGGAGGCTAGCCTCGCCTCCACTAGATAAAAGATAACCGCCCCCATTAAGTTAGTGTGGGATTTAATGGGTAGTTATACCCATGACCCCTCATTAAGAGGAGACATTTAAGGGGTCATAACTTCCTATTGAGTCTATAAATAGCCCACTAGCATGCTAGGCTCAGGGACTTGAAGAAATTCAAGTCTAAAAGGGCTTTTTGAAGAGCATAAAGCTTTTATGGTGACTTCAAAGCTTAAGCTAATAAGATATCTACTCTCTCACTTCTAAGAATTCAGAAAATTACTTCTCTAATCTTACAAGGATAAATTTAAGGTGCTAATGCCCTAAGATCTTTCTCTCTAAAGGAATCTCTAGAACCAGACGAGAAGGAATTCTAAAGCAGTAGCATTCAAAGATCAATCGCTCGCATTATCAATAGAACAAAGTGATTGCGCACTGACCAGACTTCCAGTGGCACACTTCGCCAGAAATCTCAGAGGAGAGTTTAACTTGTAATTTTTCATTTTTTGTTCAATTACTTGTAATCTTCTCCTCAAAATTTTGTAAGATTTCTCATTTATTGATTTTCAATGGAAAACACTGGTGATTAATGTTATATTCATTTAAAATTCATGTATTTGATTCTTTTAAAGTTTATGTTCATCACTTGTTGTCACAAGTCACAAGTCACAAATTAGTCATACCCATGCATCCATACATTCACAATTAAGTTAATTAACTTATTATTATAAAAATCTTGGTTTGATAACTTGCACACACATCTTAGTCGAACAGATTTTTGAATACCTGATTCAGATAAAAATATCTCACATGCGTAGTTCTCGTCTCTACGAATGCAACGGCTCAAAATTGTCTGAATCTGACTCTACATGATCGAGATATCGCCTGAAAATCAAATTGACAATTAACGAGTTAAAACTGTAAGTTTGAAAGTCTAAAATATAATAGTTTTATTTGTCAGGGGGTTGAACGTAATTTTTCCTTTTAATTAAATTTTGGGTCGGGTCGGATCCTTATTGGGTCGGGTTCGAGTTTGTTTTTGAAACCCACTACAAAACCGATCTGGGTTTTCCTCAACAACAAGAGCAACACGCTGCTATTCGTCGTCCTCGCGTGACCGCCGCCTTCGGCGGCACCGCTGCTGCTCGGCGTCGCCAGTGCTGGTCTCCCTTTTGGCGCTGCTACCTCACCGGCAGTCGCCGATAAAGAAGGAGAGAGAGATGATGATGCTTGCCGCTCTTATGGCCGCCAACCAGCACCACTTTGTCCGACGTCATCGACCCCATTGTCCTCCTTACAATGTCACTGGCCATGCCTAGTTCTGTCACCGACCACTCAAAAGAAGAGGAAGAGAGAGTGTTGTTGAGGGGAAGAGATAGATGAGGGAGAGTGATGGGAAAGAGAGAGAAAAATAGAAAGAGAGAGGGTGAAAGTATAACCTACAATCAATACCCCAATCGCCACTACCACCACTACAACCACTCATGCTGCCACCCACCATGCAGAGAAGTAGGGAGAGAACTCGGCTGAGTGAGGAAAGATAAGAAGGGAGATAGAGTGGGATTTGAATGAATAATTCATCCATAAGTTCTCCCTTTTCTATTCCCCTTTCATTTTCTTTCTATGATGCCACCTAGCACATCAATTTCCTAGGCTCCCCCACTTCTCTCCACTACCTCATGAGCAGGACACTCGTCTCTCCTCCCATTAATTTCCTTTTTTAAATTAATTAACTCATATAATTAACTTATTAATTAATCTTGGATGTTAAGAATAATTACATATATACATATCAATTTAGATATAATTACACTACTTAATGAACCCTACCCATACATACACATACATATCTCTTCATTCCCACGTACTCAATACACAAGTGGCCCTCATAACTAAGAAGGAAAAAAATATAGTTACACTAATTATCCATGATACTTATCATCTAATTGTTTATCATCAAAAACTTAGGACAATAAATCATGTTTAAATGAGAAGGGTGTGATCGGCAAAAAACAAGCACAAGAATAAGTAAAAAGAGTGTAGGTCGATGTTACTGCTTTTGCGATTCTTCTTTAGTAGTAAAGTGGCTCTATGGGTCGTGTCCACAAGGAGGGAGAGCGATGGAAGCTTGATGCGGCTTCTTGTTCAAGAAAAGAGAAGGTTCTTTGTTTCGAATAAAAAATTTAATAATGAAAACAAGTTTGTTTCAAGAATCGCTTGGAATTGGTTTGCTTGTTTGTAAAACTAGATTTTCTTAATAGTAAAAGCGCATGGCTAACTTTCTACTAAGTGCTCCCACTAATCCCTCTCACGATGGATTATAGGCAATTAGAATCTTCATGCATAGGAACTATTCACGTTGGGAACGAATGAAAGTCCTTCTTTTAACTTAGCTTTATACGGCAAAAACTTGAATATTCCCTTATCAAGATCCAATAGAAGGCGAGAATAAGGGAAGACACAAAGTGCACTAATGGTATCAATAAAGTAAAAAGAAAATCTCTAACTTACAAAAACAAGTAAAGGATACAATTCATAGATCATCAAAAACTCATTAAGTATAAAAAATAAGAAAGCGAATACTTGTATGTAAGTTAGAGTTAAAATCCTCGTCTTAAGATATCATAGCTCTCGTTTGCACAAGGCTTATTTGACACTATTAACTCATTTGGGTTTATCAATCAAGTATTAAAGATTAGTGGGTTAGTAGTTGTTAGCCATGCAATGGGAGAGTTAGCTAGTCATGCTTAAGAAAAGAAACAACAAAAGAGAGAGGTAAAGAGAAGGAGTTACACTAAAACAAGAATGTAGAATCAAATGAGAAATATAAGTAAATGGAAAGAAGAAAAAGAATTAGTTTACTTGTATTAGCTTGTCACCTTCAAATATAACTTGTACACACTCTGTCTCTTTCACTCTAATGGTTAAAACTAAAACTTAGAAGAATAATGAAACAACAACTACAATTCCTAATAACAAAGTAACAAATACAACTCTATTCTTTAGATATTTCCCAACTGAAGACCCCTGGGGGTATTTAGAGACACCAGGGGAAAGGGGCCAGGGGGCAACCCCTGGCCCAAAGCCCGCGCGCTTGCGCGCCCACATGGCCGCGGAAACGCAGCCTAGGCCACGTTTTCGAGGCCAGACCAGGGTGGCGCGCGCTTGGCTTCGGGCAATGCATCGTCCTGTCTGTCCCCTATCAGGTGGATCTTCTGGTTTCTAGATTTGATGCCCTGGGCTGACAAAATCTTCACTCTAAAGTCAATGGCTACTTGGTAGGCCTTTAACCACCCATTAAATGATGGTGTAGGGTCTTCTTCATCATTTGCACACCATGGACCTAGGATTAAGCAAACAAGCTTTATTAGCAGAATTTTACATTAAATAAATATGAAAATGTGATAAAAATTATGCAAAATTAGAGACTAATCAGGGTGTTACATTTATACTTTATAATTACAGTAGAACCCCTCTAAATTAATATTCTTGAGATCCACTCTTGAGTATTAATTTAGAGGGATTATTAATTTGAAGGATTTTACCTTGTAAATTATTATTTTGTCTTAAAAATGTGTCTTTTTAATGTTTCACGTCCTTTAAATTCTTCCAACGGACCTATAACATTTAATCTCCTTAAAAATCTCCTTACAAATATATCTTACCATAAGTAAGTCTGTTGAAATGCTAAATTTAGTTAAAACCTTTTAGCTACAATAAGAAGGTGATCACAATAATTTCTTAAAGACAATTCAAAAGATGAAGGATGAAGTCAAAAATATCAAATATGATAGCCTTATGCAAACTAGCATTTTAAAGTACTTTTCTAGTTCTTGAATATTATGTGCAATATATTTTGTAATAATTTTTTTATACTTTTATAAAATTATTAATTTATACGACAGTGGGTACCAAAATTTTACACTAGGTTTCAAAAAGAAATTATTAATTATCACGATAGAGCTGTTTATTAATTTTTTACACTGGCTCGAGTCGGGACCGGGATTTTTTTTATTAATTTAGAGAGGTTATTAATTTAGAAGAGATTAATTTATGGGGGTTCTCCTGTACTTATCACCTGAATTATTGGTTTTATTTACGGGTTTCCAATCGTCACGTAATTATTTTCAATAATCGATGTTTACATAATAAATCCTAGATTTTAATAATTCGTATGTCACACATAGTCTCAAATTATTTTCATATATTAGTACATATATTACTTGCACATACCATACTTGCTGATATACGTAACATACATCATCATATATCAATGTTAACTAATAATTTCACGACCCACGCAATTGCAAACTCTGACTACTGGGTATTATCTTATAATCAAAGGTTAAAATATTAATTAGGATTTTAATGAGAATGGGTCGATTGCTGCAAAACAGGGTTTTGATGAAACATGTGTTCATTGCCTTGAGGCTCATTGTGTTCATTGCCTGGGGCTGTTTGTGTTCACGGCTTACTTGTACTCATGGTTTTCTGTATGTTATTGTTCAGATTAGGGGGTTGTTTGTGTTCATGGCCTTGTTGGTCTGCTGTTTCGAGTTAATATGCTTCTAATTGTTGAGCAACTCTAACGGCTAGTTGCAAAAACTAGTCGTTGGATCTTCTGTTTCTTGTTGATTTTTTGTTGTTGATAACTTCACGTAGGGTGATTTTAATGAAAAATGAGCTAAATGAGACTACAAACAAAACTGTAATGAAAAATGAGCTAAACCAACGGAACCACTGACCTATGTCGATTTTCTGAGGGCCCGTAGTAAAATTCCACGAGAAATTAAACGAAAACAATCCCGATGTAGATTTTTAATTTGTGCTGCATGAACCGTCAAGCTCAGCTCGTCTCAATCCCCCCAAAGATTGGACAACTCGGCTCAAGACAAGGGGAAAAAAATAAAAATAAAAAGTCAAATCTCTTGCCCACATCCTTAAGCAAAATTCATTTTCCGTACAAATACGCTCAGCGAATCTCAGACGTCCAACGACCCGTCTTCTCCCACACACAACCTGTCAGCGCACCGTACGTCTCTCGTTAAACCCCAAGCTTGCGTGCGTATAAATATACGAGCCCAATCCAACGGCCAGCTGCGCACGGTCAGCTGCGGATTGGACGGTTGAGATCATCGCTCCGACTTCGCGCCCCTTCGGTGGCAGAGTCGTTATAACGGGAGTTTGGGGGGTGATTTTTTTGGGAATCTTTTGCTTTAATGGCGGGTGTCAGATAACGGGGATGGGGAGAGATAACGACCGTTAAGTGAGGCTATATTAATAGGCGGTGGAGATGGCGATCTTTTTTTTTCTTTATTGGAACGGGACGATCGTAGACGTACAGCTGAAGGTTTCCGTTTTCGGACTTGCAACAAAATTAAATTTTCTTAAAATTTTTTCGCCCGCCGATTTTTTCGATTTCTCCCCCATTCGAAAGATTTGAAGGCCTCTCTCTCTTCTCAAATCTTCCTCTCTTCTTACAGGGCTTCGATCGTTTGAGTTGAGAAAGCGGAGGCAAACACCGTGAGTTTTTTAATTCATCCATCTGTTTCTCGATCGATCGAGATGAAGAAATTTTAGAGAAGAGATCGCGGACGAGGTAAGATTTAATTCTAGCAGTTTTAGTTTCATCTCTTATTCGCCAATTTCATCCAAATAAAGTTTTTTTTTTTTTTTTCATTCTCTTTTTGCATTATTTCTGGTTGTGATTCTTGAGTTCTTTTTGGATTTTTGTTGCGGTCAAAACATTATGAATCTCTTCTTTTTTTAATATAATTAATGAGAACATATCATTGAGATTTCTGAACAAATCCGAAGATTCTTCTTATCTTCATTACATTTTAATATTTGACTATCACTCATCATCTCTCAAAGCTGTAATATTTTTTTTTTTAAAAAAAATTTTTTTTTTTTGGTTACTGTTTGAACAATAAAACAAATATTGAAAATAGAGAAATTGTTTGTCAGTTAGCTCTCTTATTTGTTCAGTTGTGTCTGCTATTTCATCAAACGAGATAGGCGCAGAAGAGACAGGGAGGGGTTGCAGCTGTTTTAGAACCTAGCCCCGATTCTAGCTAGCTACAGCCTATAGCCTGTTGCCGTCTACCATTTTATTTTATTTTGATTTTTTATTTAAATAATACTCCAAGTTCCAATTGAAAACACACCCAAAAGAGATTCCAAATTCTGGGCCCGACTTCCTGTATCTGGACTCGCCTCGGGTCTCGCGTCTGCCATTGTTGGGCGGGTGAAGGGCATTGTCTCTCAAATTATCGAACTTTCCTCTTTCGCCACACCCGCGCCAAAATCAACTCGATTTATTTCCCAATACGATTAAAGCTGCGGTTTTTTATTTTTGGATTTTAAAATACATAAATGCATAGAATTTGGTTCATCGAAATGACGGTACTGCCCCTTATCTGCTGCCTGCAGCCCCAACAATAGTACGGCCAAGGCTGCACTTTCCCCCCCCCCCCGCTGTCTCTCGCTTTCGCCAAGAGGGTAATCTTGTGAATTTGTATTTCGAAGCAGGGTAGAAGCGTGAACGGTGCTTAATTTCTGGTGGGTGTGGTCACCGCCGCACCGCGAGGATGCTGGCCTGCATTGCGTGTTCGAAGGATGGGGGTGAGGACACCGCACGTGCCGAGACCCCAAATACTAAAGACGCCGTCAAAAGCCTGACCTCTCAGGTTCGATCCCAGCTCTATTATTCCTTTCATATTTCAGAATAACAACTAGTTTAGGCCCCGAGACCAGTCTTGTATAGACGTATATGCCCCTGTATTTTTATCAAATTACAAGGAATGCCACCGGTCCACTTGGAGATAAAGTTGGTCAAGTTGGAGGACGAGAGGGGAAGTCCCTTTCTGTCATTCATTCCCCTGCTCTAGGCAAGTGCACGGGTTTCATGGAGAGGATTTTATTAATTAAATAAGTCTTACATCATTCCTAATCTCCCTTTTTAGGGGATTAATGTTGCTTTGGGTCTTTTTCAAAAGGAGAGCTCTAGTGGTGGTGGAAAGAGATCCGTTGGATGTTGTTTTGTTTATGCTTAGCTTCACGAAAAGAATAGAGAGAGAGAGAGAGAGACAGAGAGACAGAGAGAGAGAGCATATTGAGTGGCCCTCACTTAAAACAGAGAGAGAGAGAGCATATTGAGTGGCCCTCACTTAAAACACAAGCCCCTAATTGGGATTTGCACCAGGATCTCTTTGTTGGGGTTTGCGCTCCCAAATCTTTATTATATTAATTTTTATCCCTTCTAGAAAATGGGATGATCATAGTCAGAATGATGATGTATTAGAGTTGATTGCTACAGTTTGAGGGCTCTAATTAATTAATTAAAAATTGATTGAGAAAGCAACAATGAGGGGGACAAAGCTGTTGCTTGGTCGTCAATATTCAATGAGAGATAGCTAGCTTCAGTAGCCTGCTCTCAACATGCACTGGCACTGGCAGCGAATGTGAGAGAGAGAGAGAGAGAGAGAGAGAGAGAGAGAGGTTGCTGTTGTTGTTCAGTGCCGAACACTGTAACGAACGTGCGCCGAGTCATTAGGCTTTCCAGCACTTGTTTTGACTCAGCCTTTTTTTTTCACAGATTAAATCAACCATTAAGTACTCAAATCTGTAATTTTTAATTTGAATGTTTTGTTGTGTGTGTTGGGAAAAAAAAATTAATGGCAGATCAAGGACATGGTACTCAAGTTCTCCGGCCTGCAATGCAAAGGCGGCGCGTCCTCCTCCGCCGCCGCGTACCGCCAGAAGGGCCATCACCACCGCGGCAGTGGCGCCTACACGGACGTCGAGGACGATGCTGGGTCCGACGGAGGGAGCCATTACGCTTACTTGCGAGCGGCGAGCTCGAGCTCGACGCCGGCATGGGACTTCACGAGCATTCGGCCTGACGCGGGAAAGACCAAGCGGAACGGAGGAGCTGAGGATGTGGTGGCTGAGGAGAACAGTAGGGAGCCCAAAGAGTGGACGGCCCTCGTCGAGCCCGGCGTGCAAATTACCTTCGTGTCCCTCCCCGGTGGCACTGGGAACGACCTCAAGCGCATCAGGTTTAGGTAATCGAGCGTGTTTAATTTGACTGTTATGAATCGTTTCAGTGATTAGGGTTGATTGAAATTTGAAATGTGAAATGAACGCTAATTGCTACAGTAGGGAGATGTTCAACAAGTGGCAGGCGCAGAGGTGGTGGGGGGAGAACTTTGACAGGATAATGGAGCTGTACAATGTGCAGAGGTTCAGCCGACAGGCTCTTCCCACACCTCCCAGGTCTGATGATGGCGAGGTCCGTACCATACACAATGCTCTCTCTCTCTGCTTGTTGGTTCTGTCTCTTTGGCAATATTTTGTTTGTTTTGGTTCTCTCTCTATTGTTCATGCTGGTATCAGATTTGTGCTGGCATTCAACAGTATTTTGATTTTGTTTTCTGATGCATGGGGGTGGGGATGGGGGATGGCAGAGGGAATCGTCTTATTCTCGAGTGGGGTCCACTAGGGAAAGCCCAGTCACTCCTCCCTTTGGGAGGGATCGGATGATGACCCGAAGCAATTTCAGTTACAGGGCTCCCTCCATCTCTTCTAGTAGAACCGCCGCCGGCGGAGGCGGCGGCGGCGGCGGTTATTTTCCGTCGGTGCCAGACCCGACGGAGCACATTCTTCCTCATCACTTATTTTATCACCATCATGCTGCTGTTGCTGCCGCCGGTGGTGGAGGAGCTGGGGGAGTTTCTTCGTCGTCCGGGGCGAAGGCGGAGAACTGTTCGATGGACGCGGCGAGGACGACGACTTCGTCGAGGGACGAAGCGGCGTCGGTGTCGGCGAGCAACGCCAGCGATTTGGAGGTGAGCGAGTGGGTGGAGGAGGACGAGCCCGGTGTTTACATCACCATTCGCGAGCTGCCTGATGGAACGAGAGAGCTCCGCAGAGTGAGATTCAGGTAACAGGACACACTTGTTACGTTGATTTTCTCTTTCTTAATCTTATCATTTCTTATTTAAATATGTGATTTGTTTGTGGGTGCAGCCGAGAGAGGTTTGGAGAGGTTCATGCGAAGCTGTGGTGGGAGGACAACAGAGAGAGGATACAGGCACAGTACCTATGAGATTATCAAAACCACAGTTAAAAAACAGAGAAAACTTTCATAAAAAAGAAAGGAAATTATAAATAGAGTAGCTATTCTCCTTCCCCTGGAGCCATTGCTGCTTGTGCTTGAGCAAGTTCCAGTCACTTTTTGTGAGAAAGCAATCTCTCTCCTCTCTTGTGATTATTAAGCCTTTTTATCATACTATCACATCTCTGTATGTTTGTGTATTAAGAATAGGATTTGGATTAGGGTGGTGGTTTGTTTTGCTGAGGTTCATGTGCTAATGAAAACATCTTTTGTGGGAGATGACCGTGCAAATGGTTTTTTTTAATAGGAAAAGAGTGTGGGCTTCAAACTTGAAAGACTGCGTTTATGCTTGCTTATTTGTTTGATATGAAGAGAAGAGGAAGAAAGAAAAAGTGATGAAGAGAGGGCTTCTTCATCTAACTCGTGTGTTTGTTTTGAGTGGATGAGCTTTCTTCCTAACTCAATTTTTTGCTTACTGGTACTCACGTGTCACCCCATTTTGAGATGAAGAAGTCAGAGAGAGAGAGAGGGAGAGGGAGAGGGAGAGGAGCTCATTTTTTTTAGACAAGAAACTACATTTTTATTAAAACTATTTCATCTCTTTTTTTTTTTTTCCTTTTATTTTTTTAATTAAAACAATTCCATCCCTCTCTTTCTTTCTAACTCTTTCAAGAAGAGCCTTCTCAACGAAGGGATTCTATTTTTGAGTAATATAGTCTCTTTTCCTTAAAAAAATAGATACTCAAAGAGCATCACTGTTGATAAAAATAGAGACCATATCATTCGGAAAAAAATTAACCGTTGGCACAGTCAAATTTAAAAAAATAAAAAGATGCTTGTGGGGCACGCCCGCGTACTCCCGCCGTATTATTTTTTTTTTCAGTTTTATCTGAATGTCCTGGTATTCACGTGACGCATTCACGTGATTTTGATTCAGGGCCTGTTTGTTTAGCCGCAAAACGTCGCAAGTCGTAAAATGAGAATGGAAAAAGTGAACTGTAATAGAGAAAATATATTGTGTTTTACAGTGTTTGGTTGGTAAAGTGAAAGTGTAAATGGAAAAGTACATTGCGTTTTACGGTGTTTGGTTGGTAAAGTAAGAGTGTGAATGAGAAAGTATATTATGTTACGGTGTTTGGTTCGTAGCTTAAAAGTGTAAGTGGAAAAATTGGCCACAAAATTAACTGTAGCAGTAATTTAAATATTATAAATACTATTAAATTAAATATACTATTGAAAATTAAATTGTATTAATAAATTTGAGATAAAATATTAATAATTTTAATATTTTAATTATAAAAATAATATTAATAAAATATTAGTAAAATTAGTAAAATATTACTAAAATATTAACTAAATAAATAATTATAAAATTTTAAGAAAATCTAAAGAACATTAATAAAATTTTAAGGATACTAATAAAATATAAATATTAAAAAATCTTAAAAAAATAAAATATAGTTATAATATTATAATATTATAAAATACTTAAGATTATAATAATATTTAATTTTAATATAATAATATTGTAATATTTAAAAATATAAAATTAACAAAGTAAAATATAATTATAAATTTAATAATAAATATTATTATGATATTATTATAATGAATTATTACAATATTAACATAATAAAATATTAATATAATTTTAAAGTATATTATAATATTAATAAAGCAATTATTTATATTAAGAAATAAATAAATTAAATATATAATAATTTTATATTAAAGCATATTATTGTTATATTAATAAAATATTAAATCTAAATAAAATATTAAGAAAATTGGTGTAAATATTAATAAAATAATAAAGTATTAAATAACAATATTAAATAAAATATTAAAATATTAATATTAAAATAATATTAAAAATAATAAAAAAACTAAAAAATACAATACAAAATAATTAGGTAAGAAATTAAACACTATTAAAAATATTAAATATATTAAATATTTAATAATATTCAATTATATATTGATTATCGAGTAACTACTTTGGGACTGCAAGTGTATTACGAGTGAAATTTACATGACCACAAAATTAACTGTAGCAGTTGCAAGTGAGAAAATTTGAATCTAAAGTGAGATTTATATGACCACAAATTTAACTGTAGCAACTGCAAGTGGGAAATGAGAGTTGTATTTTGCAAGATATTTTGTAATAAACAAACAGCAGAAAATGGAAAAGAAATTTTACGACTTACGATTTTGCGGCCTTTTGCGGGGAAACAAACAGACCCTTATTTCACACGATTTTTTATACGAGACCCACACTCTGGGTTTGCATCTTTTGCAACACAAAAGTGAGAGCCCCACGGCTGAGACTGAATGGTGGGAATTAATCCAGCCCATGCTACATTATCTTTGAGCTACATTTTATATAGTTTCACGGTGAATACATCCTCCCATTGAGCTCCAAGTTCTTATCTCTCTTCCACCTTCTCTAAAAACCAAACAGACCTTTTGTTATGCAACTAGAACACACATTAAACAAGAGAAGAATTCAGATCATAGCGCCTAAAGATATCAAAATACTAACGACGGAAAATTATACACACACATAATTACAGCTTCTCAAAACTCAAAGCCTAGATGAAAGGGAATTGGACTCCTGAGATTTTGAGAAGCCGGAGTTTGAACTCATTGTTATCACTGCGATAACAGTGACACTGCAATGACTACAAACACTGAAACGTTCTTGGATCAAAATTAGCTCTTACTGTTCTAATGAATTGTGGTGGACTGGACGGTTGCATTTCCTTATGCATGCAGAACACACATTTTCAACTGGAGACTA
Organism: Agave tequilana; assembly: GCA_038442645.1. Taxonomy (NCBI): domain Eukaryota; kingdom Viridiplantae; phylum Streptophyta; class Magnoliopsida; order Asparagales; family Asparagaceae; genus Agave; species Agave tequilana. Next base: position 48,279 of record JAVJIF010018437.1, read on the forward strand.
ATTCAGATTCGCAGCGCTGAGATAATTTCAGCCATCATAATGTGATGTTAACAAGTCCATTTACTTCAAAACTGATAATCGCCACCAGTAGCGTGTCTAGCAATTTCAGCTCACTGCCAACTGAAATAATGAAGGCAAACAACACCAAAAGGGATTCTTTTTTTGTGTGTAAGCCACACATACGTTATAAGAAGGTCGATTCTGTGTTGACATGTAAAATTGATTCTTTTATAATATTATAAGAGATCTGAAAATTTTAAAATTATGCCCCTCTGAAACTCATGTCTTGTCAAGTACTACAAACAATCAATTGCTAATTTCTACAGTGAAGAGTTGAGTTTAACAAACAGGAAGCGGAGAGGTGGCGGGGGGAGAGAACCTCGAGAGGATAAGGAACGGGGGAACGCGCAGAGGATCAGAGGAAAGGGGGACTTCATGGACAGGGACGAATTAAGCAGCCGTGTCAGTGTCGGCCAGTAATGTGGAGATGCGTGAGTGGATGGAACAGGACGAGCCTGGCGTTTGCATTGCAATATGTGAACTGGCCTGATGGAACCATAGAGCTACTGAGGATGCGATTCACGCATCAGTCACAGTTTGACTACACTTTTCTTTTCAGACATAGGCCCTGTAACCCAGACTTTGAATCAGAAACTCCTTATGGTCTACTATTATCATTTTATGAATACGTGAATCTCTCTCTCTCTCTCTCTCTCTCTCCAATTTTTATCTGCCTGCATGTTGTAGCTAATATTTTTTTTTTTTGTTGGGGGGTAACAGTTACTGTTGTATTAGGTTAGGATTAAGATAAGAATTACGATCATTGTTTCTTGTTTCTGCCTCTCTGTTACAGTTACTGTTGTAATGAGAGAGAGATTCCTGTGCTAGGATTAGAATCAGAATCGTTTTATTATCACAGCAATAATGTTGTATTTTCCTTTTCTTTTCTTTTATGCTTGAAAGGGCTTTGAGAACCTGCGAGCCTGCAGAACACCTTCTGCTTGTGCTACACTGATGAGGAAGGTTGTGGCTGCATTTTATTATGCAAATAAATAATATGATTTCAGCCACCATAATAATGTGAATGTGGTGCTAATAAGTGCATTTATTTCAAAACTAACAATCATCAACCAGACCGCTGTCTCATCTCATCATCATCTACCTTACAATAGTAGGAGTAGGGTTGAGTTATGAGAAGTCTCAACTTCAATCATTCAAGACATCAAAGGACAAGCACAAACTATGACCTATAGAGCAAAGCAACACACTTTAAACCGTGAATATATATATGTGTGTGTGTGTGTGTGTGTGTGTGTGTGTGTGTCCTTTCAAATGGATTTGAAGCCGAATCTTTCTTACTCAAATTCAACTCTCCGACATTCGAATACAAGATCCACTCAGCTGAAGTTGATTTATATTATTTCAAGTATCTATGAACCAAAAGTCAAATGTTTTGAATATTTTTTGTCCATCCATCAAGCGACGCAAATGGACGGAAAGTAGTGAGTTGGTTAGTGTTTGGTCCGGGAAAATTTAGAGGATCGTAATAAAATTTTCTTGAATCAATGAAAGATTACAACAATCTCAAAACTTCCGATTACAAGAGAGAGAAGATATTCAAGCTCAATTTTTCTCTTTGTTTAATGTTGGGTTCTTTATGTGGCAAGTAAATCTTACTCTCCGTTGACCGGGTGGACGTCACAATCTTTTGAGAATTTTCTCTTCGAACTATGGACGAAGTAGCGCAGCTCCTATCCAATGAAATCTCAAAGAGACTTGAGCAAAACAAACTCGTACTCAGCAAGTTATTAGAAGAGTTAAACTCTTTTGAATTCTCCAGCTAGAGATTCTGATTTCTTTGGGACTAACAACCAAAAACTCTCTCTACCCCTCTTCAGTAGCAAACTGAACTATTTATAGGAATTTTAGGGGTAAAACTGTCCCCTAAAAATCCTTCATGATGGGGTTAACTCTCCTCATTACGTGGGCAGTAATTGACCCAGTAATGAGGGCAGTTATAACTGAGACGTAGGGCTTCTTTGTAATTGAAACGCGGGTTTCGACCCTCGCATTTAGCCGTTGAGGTAACGCTTGAGCTTCGCGTTTGGTTGAAACGCGAGCTTTAAGTTCTGCGTCAAGGTTTATGTGAGATGCGGACTTCGGACTCTGCGTCTAGGTATTACATGGATGACTGAGAGTTTCAAGCTCTGTGTCTTGGCCATTGTAGTGAAGGAGAGACGCGTTTTCAACTCTCGCGTCTTGGTACTGCAGTGATACTGAGGCGCGACTGCTCTGCGTCTTGGTCATTGTAGTGATGTTGAGACGCGTGTTTCAACCCTCGCGTCTTGGTGCTGCGCTAATGGCTATGATTAACCTTGCGTCGGAGTTTGGACTCTACTTTCTAATGACTTGTCCTCAGTGATTTTTGGACAATCTATTGAATCCCCTCAAAAGTTTTCGATATTCCGCAGTTGACTGGGACGGATTTCGAAATACTTTGGACTTCGGTTGAATTCATATTTTCATGATTGGACTGACAATCATTTGAGATGCTCTGAGCTCGATCATGTCTGGAATATGGTCTTTGTGAGTGTACTGTAAAACCTTTTAAAACCACCGGAGATGATCGTCGTGAGTGTCTAAATACGTAGTCCAGACCTCCTCGGTGCTCTGAGCTGGTTGTTGGTGTACTATTAAACCGGGGGTAAACATCATCTACTTGTGCCAGTGTACTGTTGAACTGATTGCAGAAGTAAAGATTGAATGCAAGTCTTGTAGACACAGAGGTCATGTTGCCTTAGAAATGCAGACCTCATTTGAAGTGGAGACGCATCTCTTACTTTGCTGAAGAGGACGCGACCTTCGAAGTGGAGACGCGGCTTTGTTAAACGCGAGACCCGCGTTCTAAGCGCGTTGCCACGTGTCTGGCGGAGTTGAGGGTACTCCTTTCCCTTAACACGCGAGATTCGCGTTCGTTCAAGACGCGCCACGCGTCGGGCGAAGATTGGGCCTCGAGACATGTGCCGCATATCTCTGTGGATCACTATGTCTATAAAAAAATAACAGTCTTTTAAGAGTCATCATTAGACTCTTTTTCTTCTCCGCTGAGCCTTGCGGCGAGAATTTTCAAAAGTCAAGAAAAGCTTAAAACTTTTTCCACTTTCTTTCCTTTTTAATGCCGATTTCACGGTTGAAATGGCACCAAAGACCAAACATGTTGCCTCGTCCTCGAGCGCTGTCACTCCAGAGGCTCAAATGGGCGTCCTCCCATGCAAGAGGCCCCATTTCAGGTAACAAAATCATCTGAACTGGTTTCCACCATTAAAGAGGCTTGAAGAGTTTTCTTAACTCTTAAGTCGCTTCTGAATTTGAATCGTCAAAGCGAGGTGTAACACCCCGATCAGGCGGGTACGGGGACGTTACTGCGACGTATATACGCAGGTCAGAAATACCCTCACGTATATACGCTAAGCATCAATTCATACAAGAATCAGAGTACGGAAGCACGTGGTGCATTATACATTCCAACATATGAGTACAATTACAAAGTTATCAACAGATGTGACACAATATTACAATAATATTACATCACCAATATGGCGCAAATGTGAGAATACAAAGGATGTACAAGTATGAACAGTACAAAAGGAGGCTCAGAGTCATAATAGGGAATCTCTAGAGCCGAGCAGGGGCCTGGAAGGATAAGGCTTCTGACGGTCTGCTGGGGATCCACGCTTCAGCTGCGCCACTCTGATCAGCAATTGGGAGAATTCACACGCTCCAAGCTCCATGACCTGGACATGAGAATCCAGAGGAGTCAGACAGAACTCCCCGACGAGTGGTGATGTGAATGCTAAGTGGCAAGCATAGATAAGCACATGTGTATCGAAAAATCTGAATCATGAACATGCATTGAAAACTGTGTCGTGGGCACAAGCATGCAGGAGCAAGTAGATATAGATATAAAACAAGTGATATCAAGTAGGGAATACTCATAGTATGGTAAGATAAGAGCAGGAGACTGGTGGAATAGAACACAAGTGGTAAAGAAGGATGTAAGCAGATATATATAGTAATGCTCATAAACCAGAACTCCGATGTAAAACCTGATGAAAGCAATTATGGCGAGACAAGTGGTATAACCAAGTTTGTAGAGTAACATAACAAGTCATTATATTGGCATTTTATTATTATTACTCGTCTGACCCATATATCTAGGCATGTGCCTTGGTGTACATCTCACACACATACATCCATATATAAGTAAGTCGAGGTTGGTTATTGGAAGCTGATGAAGAACTGATAGCTTATACTTATAGTAGTTCCCGTCCACCCGGGACACAGCCATTGGGGGCCTGAAATCCCCCTAACACGCATCTTCTGGGGCCTGAAATCTCCCTAACACGAATTATCGGTTTAGTATTCCACTACTATAAGCAAGGCATTATACCGGCATCTATCACTTCCTCCCATTCTCCGTGTAAGTTATCATTTTTATAGCTTATTAAACATAATTATCAGATTACAGGAATGAGTAGAATCATAACTGGTCATAACAGGAATACATAACAAGCATAACGGGAGTTCATAACAAGCAATCAAGTACTACATACCCGTAAGGTGATAATCATGAGTAGAGAGTTAATCATAACAGGTATCAGGTTTTAACATATTAATAACAAGTGATCAGGCAGGTGACAGGTAATAACTCATGTCATAACAAGGAGCAAGAGTCAAGTAGTAGCAAGTCGGGTATCAAGTGATGACACATCAGTTGTCAAGTGATACAGACAGGTGTCAGGTATTAACATATAGATGATAAGTATCAAGTAATAGCATGTCCAGTGTTAACATATCAAGCATGTACTTAGCAAGTGATAGAGTAATAGCTGAGCACAATAAAGCAGAGCTGAGCAAGCTGGAGCGAAGATAATGTACAACACTAAATACTATCACATTCGGCGTGGTTACCGCTCGCAACGTAGCTAGACACACGTGTCGCAGCAAGCATATGAACGCCATACTACCGCTCATGGGGAAGCCATGCTCACGGGGTAACTACACTCGTACGGAGTAAGCAGTAAAGTGTTGACACTAGGTCCGCCTACCAGGCGTAGCATAGAGAAAGTCCAGAGGACTTTAAACCTTAAAGGTTGTACCCAGAGCTTACGCCCGAAGGCAAGGGTACCTGCAGAAGTGTTAGTTCCAAAAAACACAAATCGTGAATAATACAAGTCGACCCGATGAAAGGGAAAGTCAAAAGGAAAGTGAGAACACTCGCCTAAGTCTTCAGAAAACACAGTGAAATCCCTGATCTCCAGAATCCAGGTAACCAATGCGTAAACGCGTTCCAATATAAAGGAGGAGAGAGAATAAAGACGCGAGAGTCGCGTCGCGTAGATTTCTATAAACACGGGTTCGAGACCCGCTTTTGAGCTATAATATGAGAAGAACGTGTTTTCCATTGATTTTGCAAAGGGAAAAACTTACAAAAAAAAGAAGTTGCGGAGCTAAATTACAAGTAATACAGAAGATTACAAGTAGATCTCCTCAGAGATTCTGGAGAAGTGTGCCGATAGGAGTCTGGTCAGCGCGCGACCACTTTGTCCCTTTGACGATGCGAGCGATGAGATTCCCTTCTTGTCTGGTTCGGGGAATCGGAGAGCAGAAGGTTGGTAGAACCCTCTTGTTACTTCTCAAAACCGCCTTCACTTAGGAATTCCTTCTCGCCTGGTTCCGGAGATTCCCTAAGAAGAAGGGAGGTATTAGAGTATCAGCACCCTGATTAGAGAAGCAGCTCTCTAAAAGTCTCTGAATTCAAGAGAATAGATCTCTGTTTGTACTGTTGGCCCAAAGGCCTTCCACCCTAGTTTTGATGATGATTAACTCATGTAGTTATGTTTACTAATAATCTTGTGATTTTAGTTTCAGATCTTTAAACAAGATATTAGTTGGTGATTGCTTCAACAAGAGGTGTTTGGAAGCTTCACAAGTGATTCCAGGGCTCAAGCTTCAAGATCACACATTGCCTAGCCCATGGATGGAGTTTGGGACCAAGCCGTCTTGAAGATGAAGATCATCAGAAGACTTAGGTATCCTAGTTTAGTTTAGTGTGTTTTAGATCCATTTGTAAAGCTTAGTATAGTTGATATGCTCAAGTGCACAAACACACACGTTTTATGTTTGGATTTGGTTTTCATGAATAGTTTAGATCAAAACAAGTTTAAATAGTTCTTATGTATATTAGATATGTTCTAGATATACATACATGCTTAACTTCTTATACAAACTTATTTTGACTATCCTATTCATGTTTTTGGAAAAATCCAAGTTTGATTAAATACCGGTTTTGGTTTTTGATAAAATTTGCAAGACTCAAAAATGAATTGATATGATTGATATATGTCTTGAAATTTTTATCACTTGTTTGTGTTTGAATATAAATGTTAAAACAAGTTTTATAGAATTTTCAGAAAAGATAAAGATTGTTCAAAAATATTTTAACATGTTTTCTGACCCAGGTTTGTGCTGACAGGCCAGGTCGGTCGACCCAGACGGTCGACCGCACCATGGGCCGGTCGACCGCACCATGGGCCGGTCGACCCATGGGGTCGACCGACGTGCACAGACTTGTGCATGTCTGGCAGACACAAGCTCGTCGACTGTCTGGGTCGACCGGGTCTGAGAGCTCTGCTCTCTGTTTGTTTGGGTCGACCGGGCGGTCGACCGTGTTTGCCCAACGTCACATTTTTGACCGTTGGCGGTCGACCCGGCCGGTCGACCGGTAGCCTGTCAGGCTGCCAGCTCAGCCTAACGGCTAGTTTTCTGATGGGACTATAAAAACCCCATTTCTTTGGGATTTTGGCCAAGATTTTTAGAGCTAATTTTTCCCTACTCTCTGGTTTTAAAAAGAAGTTTTTAAAAGAGTTTAAGTGCCAAAAAGATTTCATCTTTATTGTTTTGGGTTTTTGAAAAATCAAAGAGAACTAGGTTTTGGGATATTGTATTGGTTTTCATTTTCTATCATTTACAAGAGATTTCCCAAGTAGTTTTTCTTTGTTGCTTGTTTCTAAAAACCCTTGATTCCACACTTGAGCTATCACCTATCCTATTCTATTAGGATCTTGTTTTGTGGAAAAAGAAAAAGGAAAGAGTTTTGTGGTTGAAAGAGACCACCTATTGTAAACCCTTGATTTCTTGGTTGCTCCCTCTTTAGTAGAGGTTGAGCTTGTGTAATTGGGTTGTTGGTTTGCTCCCTCTTTGGTAGAGGTGGAGATTGGTGTTTACTCCCTCTAGTGAGAGGTGGAGTTGGTTATTGTTTGCTCCCTCTATTGTGAGGTGGAGCGTGGTGTTGTAACCCTCTTCGGTAGAGGTGTTGGTTGTTGTTGTTTGGCTAAGGGCCTACCCTCTTGTGTGAGGTGGTGTTTATATTGAGAGAGGAGTTCGGTACTCCCTTGTTGTAACAAATCCTCTTCGGTAGAGGTTCCCTCGGTGGGAGATAGTGGATTGGAAATCCTACACGGTGGTGTAGGCGGGGATGTAGAGCTAGGGGCTCGAACCTCGAAACATATCTTTGTGTTTGCGTTTGATCCAATATCTCTCAACTCTCTCTCTCATTTATATTTGTGCAAAGCATCATTCATTATTCATATCATTCATTGCTTGCATTGTGCCTTGCATATTTCATATTGCTATATCTTGTATATGCTTGGTTGTTTGTGTGTGCCTCACTTGTACTTAACCACAAGAGCTTCACATAGCACCTCAACCCATTCAAGGGGAATCAAGAGGAGTTAGTCCAGAGCCCTTCATGGGGAATTCGGCTACACTTGTGTGTTGTATTAAATGTGTTGCAAAATTTGCATTAGCTTCCGCATTTAGAGCACTTAGTTCACTAGATTAGCACTTGCACCTATTCACCCCCTCTAGGTGTTTTTCAATTGGTATCAGAGCCAAGTGCTCTGATTTTGGGTCTAACAACCTAGAGTTAAAGATCCTCATTTTAGGCTAATCTACATTTGCATTTACTTGTTTGCACTCATATAGTTTACCATGGACTTCATGACCCCACCTAGTTTTGACCCTTCCAACATTGTTGTTTGGAAGTATAGGATGTCCATGTACCTAAAGACCCTAGGTTTGCATGTCTTTCTTGCGGCCACCAAGAAATGCTATCTTGGAGATCGCAATCATATAGGGGCCAATGCACAAGCCCTTGAGGCCATTAGAAGCACATTAAATAAAGAATATCTTATTCTTGCTTCTAACTTTGATTCCGCATTTGCAGTGTGGAACATGTTGACAACAACCACCACCTCCAAACTTCAAATGCCAATCCAACATGAGGAGGAATCTAGTGGAGAATCCGAACCACAACAATGCTATATGGTCCAAGGGAATGACTCCCTTGAGGTACAATCGGAACTCAACTAGATAATGATGATGCTAGTTCTTCATGTAATGATTTGTTGATCCCCATGCTTTAAATGAAGAACTATCTATTGTGTGTGAAAAATTAATAGAAAAATATAATGTTTTGAAAAAGAAAAGTCTAGGCATTAATAATGAAAATAAAAATTTGATTGCTAGACTTGATATTGTTTTGCAAGAGAAGGTTGAGGTCTATAATGAAAGGGATTCATTGAGATCTCAATTAGAACTTGCACTTAAAGAAAATGAGTTTTTAAAATCTAAAAATGATTGCCATGATATTTTGAAGAAAAATGAAAATTTGTCTTCAAAAGTTGATTTTGTTTTAAAAGAGAATGTTGCTTTGAAAAACAAAATAATTTCTATTTCAAATGATTTAAATGTTTGTTTAGAGAAAAATATTGTTTTGCAAAATAAAATTGATGTACATGTTTACCATGCTAGGGTAGTTTCACACACTCCACCCATTGCATGCTCCACTTCTTCCTTGATTGAAAATGATATAAATTTAATTAAGAAGAAAATGGATTGTTTGGGCTCCACTATGAGCCAATGTGCCATGAACCATACACGCTTGGAATCCTTGGTTCGAAAGAAACAAGTTCCATCTTTTCATGCACACCATACACGGCATACACATGCTCCTCACGGACACACCCATCACACGTATGCTCATGTGTACACTTGTACACATTGTGGACGTAAGGGCCACCTTGCTAAATTTTGCTTTAATAGATTACATAATGTAAATTTAGTAAAGAATTTTGTTTGGGTTAGGGAAGGTACTAACCCCCATGGATCCAAGAAGATATGGGTACCAAAGACCACCCCTCTTGTTTATGATGTAGGTGTGGGCTCTCACATGATGTGAGAGTAGTCGTACCTTGGAGTGGATGCGTTCCGTGCTTAAAGAGAACCAAATTGGATGCATCACTTTCAAGGGAAGTTAGGTGGAGATGACCACCATGTTTTGGAGATAGGAGAGTTGCCTTCTAGGTTTTGGTAACGATTCCTAACTCCTAATTATTGTTTACATGCTTTTCATGATCATATGTTTATAGCATGTTTTGATGTTTAGTGATCATCATGAATATGCCATGTTAATTAGATTAGTGTTATACATATTAGTTAGTTGAAACACCCATGTTTTATATGGACTTATATTTTTGTGTTCTCACCTTGGTTAAACTAATTTGTATGACCTAAATCTAATGCACATGCATGTACATATTGATCATATATGATTTGTATTTCATATTTTTGATGTTTATAGATTATTGTGAAAATACCATGTTTATTGAATCCTTGACATACATGAATAGCAATTTTGAGACACCCATTTTGTGTTCTCATAATTGTTTAGCTATCATGTTTATCATAGGTTTAATAACATATGTATTTGCATGATAATCATGTTTACGACACTAGTATAATCCTAGTCTAAATGATTTGTGTTTTGTTTTATGCTTTATGCCTTGATTACATGTTTAGATGTTAGTTTTCATTAAAACTAGGAGATTTATACTTGTGCATATAGTGGGCCACAAATAAATCTATATATGTTTGGGCTTGATTGCTTATTTGAACCCATTAGATGTGCTAGTATAGTCTAGTTTTGATGATTCATGCATTTTAAACTAGTATTCCTATTCTTGAATTTATTTATGAGTTTTCATTTCATGTATATGTTTATTTTGCCAAACTTTAAGATATACATGTATACCCCTTGAGTCATTTGCTTTTCATGCAAATCTTTATTATGGACTCAAACTGTGTTTAGGGATATGTATGTATACTTCATGTTTGACAAAACATACATATGCCTTGATATGAAAATTTTGTTTTAATGAAAATTTAGCTTTTCATGTTTCATGTTTTTGTGTTTACGTTTAACTTCATGTATATGTCAATTTTATCCAAATTATTGTTATACATATACATCCTTTTTTGAGCCACGTGCCTTAATGCATATATTTTGTGGACTCGTTGTGTTTGGATATGTATGTATACTTTAACTTGTATAGGACATACATATACCTTGAAGATTAAATAGTTTTGATGATTTTCATGTTTTCTTGTTTCAAGGAATTTTGAGCTTAATTAGAAATTTCATAATGCCTTGTCACACATTACTTGTACACTCATCATTTTTAAAATATTTCTCATAAGTATGTTTTCATGAGCATGTATGGACTTTATTGAATAATGAGTGTTCTTAAGTACTATGTGATCTACATGTGTTTTATGAAAATTATTTTTAGTCTATTCCTTGCTTGAAGGATTTCGTACTAGTTTAAAAGATTTTCCATTTAACTAGTTACGGTATTCTTTATTTTGGTAGAGTTTTTCAAACAAAGCTTATTTTTCAAATCTATTTTTTGAAAACCCCTACCTTCCATGGGAGGTTGGATGGGAGATAATGTTCATGTATGCTTTAAAATGAAAATCATTTAAAACTTGTGCATGGTTGGGTGGTAGTTATATGAGATATACACTTGATCTTATTGTTATTCAATTGGTATCATTGAATTCTTTCAATTGGTATCAACTTTGAACCTTATTGTATACTCATGTATGTTTGTATGTATGTATGCTTTAAATTCCAAGAATATCAATTTCTATTGGTATCTATTTTCCATACATATATATGTGTTTGTGTTTATGCTAGTGCTTGAATTTCAATTTTGTTTCAATTGATTACTTTTAAATTGGTATCAAGCCTATGCATTATTTTAGTTTGTATTTCATAAAGGGGGAGAAAATTTGATTTTGTCTTTCAATTGGTATTTGTACTCCCATACTTTATGATTGAAAATTCGAATTTGGTATCATATGTTTTAAATGAACAATTCTTACAATTGGTATCAATGTTTCTATGTAAAATCTTTTCAATTGGTAAAACATTTACAATTGGTATCAAAATTTGTGTTTAGACATTCAAAATTTATTATGTTTAATTTAAAATTGGTATCAATATTTTCTTTGTTTGTTTCTTAATTGATTGTCACCCCTATTTGGTTTTGTTTTCATTTTAGACAAAAAGGGGGAAAATATTATTTTTTTATTGACCCCATGTTGATTCATTGTTTCGAACAAAAAGGGGGAGAAAAATTATTGTTTTGTTTTGATTGTTTACCCCTTTGTTGATGATTGACAAAAAGGGGGAGAATTATTTGTGAGTTTAACATGCATTATATAATCTCATAAACTCTAATAGAGAAGATGTTTTTAATATGCACGATTTGTTCATGATTTATATATGCATAGTTATGTTTTTGCATATATTAAGTTTAATTTAGTTTATTTTTAATTGGTATCTAGAGCATGTTTTATTTTTGAACATTTCATTGGTATCTAGAACCTTTTTATTGTTTATGCATATCTATGTATGCATTCATGTTTAAGAGCCTTCATTGCATATCTAGTATGATTTTGTTTATGCATGAGTTGAGGGGGGGGGCTTCTTTGAAGCTTAACTTTAATCCATGCATATATAACTCCATGAGTTTTGTCATCATCAAAAAGGGGGAGATTGTTGGCCCAAAAGCCTTCCACCCTAGTTTTGATGATAATTAACTAATGTAGTTATGTTTACTAATAATCTTGTGATTTTAGTTTCAGATCTTTAAACAAGATATTAGTTGGTGATTGCTTCAACAAGAGGTGTTTGGAAGCTTCACAAGTGATTACAGGGCTCAAACTTCAAGATCACACATTGCCTAGCCCATGGATGGAGTTTGGGACCAAGCCGTCTTGAAGATGAAGATCATCAAGAAGACTTAGGTATCCTAGTTTAGTTTAGTGTGTTTTAGATCCATTTGTAAAGCTTAGTATAGTTGATATGCTCAAGTGCACAAACACACACGTTTTATGTTTGGATTTGGTTTTCATGAATAGTTTAGATCAAAACAAGTTTAAATAGTTCTTATGTATATTAGATATGTTCTAGATATACATACATGCTTAACTTCTTATACAAACTTATTTTGACTATCCTATTCATGTTTTTGAAAAAATCCAAGTTTGATTAAATACCGGTTTTGGTTTTTGATAAAATTTGCAAGACTCAAAAATGAATTGATATGATTGATATATGTCTTGAAATTTTTATCACTTGTTTGTGTTTGAATATAAAATGTTAAAACAAGTTTTATAGAATTTTCAGAAAAGATAAAAGATTGTTCAAAAATATTTTAACATGTTTTCTGACCCAGGTTTGTGCTGACAGGCCAGGTCGGTCGACCCAGACGGTCGACCGCACCATGGGCCGGTCGACCCATGGGGTCGACCGACGTGCACAGACTTGTGCACGTCTGGCAGACACAAGCTCGGTCGACTGTCCGGGTCGACCGGGTCTGAGAGCTCTGCTCTCTGTTTGTTTGGGTCGACCGGGCGGTCGACCGTGTTTGCCCAACGGTCACATTTCTGACCGTTGGCGGTCGACCCGGCCTGTCGACCGGTAGCCTGTCAGGCTGCCAGCTCAGCCTAACGGCTAGTTTTCTGATGGGACTATAAAAATCCCATTTCTTTGGGATTTTGGCCAAGATTTTTAGAGCTAATTTTTCCCTACTCTCTGGTTTTAAAAAGAAGTTTTTAAAAGAGTTTAAGTGCCAAAAAGATTTCATCTTTATTGTTTTGGGTTTTTGGAAAATCAAAGAGAACTAGGTTTTGAGATATTGTATTGGTTTTCATTTTCTATCATTTACAAGAGATTTTTCAAGTAGTTTTTCTTTGTTGCTTGTTTCCAAAAACACCTTGATTCCACACTTGAGCTATCACCTATCCTATTCTATTAGGATCTTGTTTTGTGAAAAAAGAAAAAGGAAAGAGGTTTGTGGTTGAAAGAGACCACCTATTGTAAACCCTTGATTTCTTGGTTGCTCCCTCTTTGGTAGAGGTTGAGGTTGTGTAATTGGGTTGTTGGTTTGCTCCCTCTTTGGTAGAGGTGAAGATTGGTGTTTACTCCCTCTAGTGAGAGGTGGAGTTGGTTATTGTTTGCTCCCTCTATTGTGAGGTGGAGCTTGGTGGTTGTAACCCTCTTCGGTAGAGGTGTTGGTTGTTGGTTGTTTGGCTAAGGGCCTACCCCTCTTGTGTGAGGTGGTGTTTGTATTGAGAGAGGAGTTCGGTACTCCCTTGTTGTAACAAATCCTCTTCGGTAGAGGTTCCCTCGGTGGGAGATAGTGGATTGGAAATCCTACACGGTGGTGTAGGCAGGGATGTAGAGCTAGGGGCTCGAACCTCGAAACATATCTTTGTGTTTGCGTTTGATCCAATATCTCTCAATTCTCTCTCTCATTTATATTTGTGCAAAGCATCATTCATTATTCATATCATTCATTGCTTGCATTGTGCCTTGCATATTTCATATTGCTATATCTTGTATATGCTTGGTTGTTTATGTGTGCCTCACTTGTACTTAACCACAAGAGCTTCACATAGCACCTCAACCCATTCAAGGGGAATCAAGAGGAGTTAGTCCAGAGCCCTTCACGGGGAATTCGGCTACACTTGTGTGTTGTATTAAGTGTGTTGCAAAATTTGCATTAGCTTCCGCATTTAGAGCACTTAGTTCACTAGATTAGCACTTGCACCTATTCACCCCCCCTCTAGGTGTTTTTCATGTACGCGCGGTGCGTCCTCTCGAGAAGTCTGCCGTCTCTTCCCGTGAAGTCGTCCAGAAGAAGTCTTTGCGTGTGTGGGAGGTCTTCATGCGCCTCTCTCCTTGTGCCCCTGGTGGACTATTTATAGGGAGAGCAAGGGTATAACTGTGCCTTGAAAATATAGAAACAGGTTGAATCAAATCTGTTTAAATCTGGAAAGTAGCCTTGCTGCGAGGCTAGGATCAGCTTTTGCGAAGCTAGAAGTAGCAGGTCAGTTGATCCTCTTGATCTGTTTTGATTCTTTCCATATAGTTGAAAGATCTCCCCTGATCCTCTTACTCGTTTTAGGAGAGTCAAGAGTTTATGGCAATCAACTGCCAAATTTAATCTCAGATTTGATCCTGATTGGATTTGATCTTGATCCGATTAGATTTGATCTCATCTGGAGATTTAATTGGTCAAAGGTTGATCATAGCAGACCCGCAGCGGCGCTGCCCGCATCAAGCTCGCAGCGGAGCTGGAAGGACCATATGGCGAAGTCAGAAGACAGCTCTTCAGCGGAGCTAGATATCGTCTGTGGCGAAGCTACCGCATACCCTTCTGCGCGGTTGCGTGTGGCTTCAAGCGAAGCTAACTCTCTCTGCGGAGTTAATTGAGCACTTCAGGCGAAGCTATAAGTTAGCTTCCTGGCGGAGCTGTGAATGGCTTCAAGGCGAAGTTGGATGATCTTAGCCTCTCAAGCGAGGCTATCCCCTTTGGGCTCATATGATGCTAAGTGCTAGCATCTTAGACCTGCTGAGGTCTGTTTAGAGACAATCTGGGCTTACTGTCTGATCAGTAGAATCCAATTTGCTTCCTTGTCCTTCAGAGATAGGTGAAAACTGGTCGTCAGCTTATCTGTTGCTTGTCTTTTGTAAATGTCAACAAGTACAGAACTGGTCGTCAGCTTGTCTATCGCTTGTCTTTTATAAATGTCAACAAGTTTAGACATTGTTCGGACCAATCTGCCTATCTTTCACTTGTCTTTTGTAAATGTCAATAAGTTTAGACATTGTTCAGGCCAGTCAGAATCTTGTCTTTTTTAGAGTGTCAACAAGACCCCCTTCAAAGTTTTCGAAAGTCTGCAATGGCTCAGACTTTGAAATACTTTGAATTGCTTTGATCGGTGGTATGTGAAGTGCGAACATCGCCATGGTGGTTGAGTTCAGCTTTGCTTTTAATCCTGCTTTGGGATAGATTCGCCAAAGAATCATATAGATTCGCGACTCTGAGTAGCTTCGCGTCTGGGTAGCTTCGCGTCCGAGCCTTCCAGAATAGGTTCGCTTTGGAACATCTTCCCTTTCCCGAGGCCAACTGCTTTCGGCAGTTACGAGAAGGATTGCTCCTTTTTCGAGGTTAAAATAACCTCTCTTGCATTAATCGAGGGAGATTATTCCTCCTTTGTGCGCTTCCGAGGGAGAATATTCCCTTTCTCAAGGCTTAATAATGCCCTAATGAGGGAGATCATTTCTTCCTTGCACGATTTCGAGGGAAACCGTTCCCTTTTTCAAGGCTCAATAAATGCCTTAAATCCGCTCGCGCTTCTATGCCTGAAGCGGCAGCGCTCAGGCCATGAGGCCTATAAATTACTACGGACAAAGCCTCAGACGCGAACCTCTTAGACGCGGAGGTCGCGTTTTAATGCCAGACACGGAGGTCGCGTTCCAATGCCTCTGACGCGGAGGTCGCTAGACGCAGACCTCGCGTTCCAATATCAGACGCGAAGGTCGCCAGACGCGGACCTCGCGTTCTTTGTCAGACACAGACCTCAGCCAGCGCCGCGTCTCAACTCAAACGCAAGCCTGAGCAGCTCTGCATTCCAACACAGACGCAAGCCTGTGAGCTCCACGTCTCAACATCAGAGTAAAGTCCGCGTCCAGCGCGAGACCCGCATTTCTGCTATAACTGATAGCCATGAACTTGGTCAGTTACACCCCATTTTCTCTCAACATAATGGGGAATAACTTCCCATTATGGAGAGATTTAAGGAGTTGGTTACACTCCTCCCATTATGGAGAGATTTTAGGGGTTGGTTACACCCCAATTCCTCTATAAATAGCTACGAATAGCTAGAGGAGAAGAGGGGTTTTTTGGGAGGAGACAACTCTGAAAAAGAGACCCAGGGGGGGTGACCTCTTCTAAAAGAGGCGCTGAAAGGGGATCTCTTCTAAAAGGACTGAGGAGGAAGTCCTGATAGGGGAATCCAAGAAGCCATGGGCAGAGGAGGAGAGCTACCTCAGAAGAGTTCAGCCTCAAATCTCTTGTAGCCAGAGAAGAGTTCAACTCTTTCTGTTAACTTACTAAGTTCAAGTTCTTTAAATCTCTTTGAGATTCCATTACTGATAGGAGCTGTGCTACTCCACCAGTAGATCCAAAGAGAGGATCCACAAGAGATCCTGACGTTCGGCCGGTCAACGGAGAACAAGACTCACTTTCCACCGCCACGTGAAGAACCCAGCTTTAAATAAAGAGGAGAATCAATCAAGAGATTTCCTCTCTTTTGTAATTGGATTGTATCCGTTGTAATCTTTTATTCAAGTAAAAGAATTTTGCAATTGTGATTTTTCTGACGCGTACAAAAGATGGCGACTCCGCTGGGGACATGATCTTTCTCAACCAACGAGAAAGTGGTGGCGCAAGCCGACATCAAGATGCTTGGATTCACAGTCGAATCGCTTGTGATCGAATTCGACTAAGACAAGTTGAACTCCCCCAAAGCTTCGGGAGTCTCCCGTGGAGAAAACATGGTCAACCCCAACGTCTTTTCAGAGACCCGTGCCATGACCCACGGTTAAGATGGCAATAGAGACCAATCTCTCCCCCATCCTTCAATCAAGGCACTACTAGTTCGAAAGCTGGGGGTTCCCAATAACCCCTACGACTCAATCGAAATGCCGGGAGACTACGAAGGTGTTGCACTCATCGTCAGCAAACAGGAGTGGTTGCAACAGCATATATGGCCCGCATCAATGTCTCCTACGAGACCCGCGAGGCCAATGATGATTAAGGTAAATCTCGTCGCAAAATTCCTCCCAAGGCTCAGCAAATTCAATTGCAGGGGTTCGCATCAACTCCTGCGAGCCAAACGGATTGCTGATCGTCAACAAAGACGTCAAGTTCACCATCAGCAAATAGAGCTCGCTTTCACCCTCGCGTTTCGGCACCAAACGCGAAGTTCGCTTTTAGCCCGCATTTCTGTAACAAAACGCGATGCTCGAGTTCACGAGCTGCGCGTTTCAGCGCCAAACGTGAAGTTCGCGTCCAGCCTCAAGCTGTGCAAAAACGCGAGAATGCGCGATCCACGTTCAGCCTAAGGCCGCGCCAGGACATGACCTTAGCGTGCGAGAGTCGCTGACAGTGTTAAAGGATGACCTTCGCGTATCTATTCAAAAAGCGCAAGACATGCGTTTAGCAGGAGGCTGCGCCAGAATGAGATCATCGCGTTTCACTTCAGAAACGCGAGGTTCGCGTTCAGCCCCAAGAGGCCATATTCAAATATGAACTGAGAAGCTCCATCCCATAGGTTCGAGTGCCATTGCGAGCAGTTCATCTCGGCGGTGCTCTTTGATTGTCACTACAACTTTAGATGACTGAGCTGTCAGTTTTTAGCCTGGAAGGCTTCAAACTCAACTCCTCCAAGAGACGCAGACCTCGCGTTCCAATATCAGACGCGGAGGTCGCCAGACGCAGACGTCGCGTCCTTTCTCAGTCAAACGCGGAGGTCGCCAGAAGCAGACATCGCGTTCCAATGTCTGACGCGGAGGTCGCCAGACGCAGACCCGCGTCCTTTCTTAGTCAGACGCGGAGATCGCCAGAAGCGGACCTCGCGTCCTTTCTCAAACGTAGAAACACGAGCCTGAGTAGAAGGTTTGCTAAAAACCTTAAAGGCCTTGGTCCCATCCTCTCCTCCAAATCTCCTACCAATTCTCTTCCATAGAGTGGTAGGTCCACAAATACAATCATGGTTAAGTTTAATATCAAACCTCTGACAATGGAAAGTTTCAATACTCCCCAGCGAGTACAAGCTTCACTTGTCGCTCCTCTACATGGAGTCACAAATCAATGATTGTCAAGTTAATACTACACCTCTGACATTCCAAACTCCACTTGTCAATTCTCATCAATAGAATGACAAGTCCTCAGAATTGCTCATATCGCAAACCAACTACTGTCATGTTACATTACACCTCTGACAAACTACTGTTACGTTATACTACACACTTTAACAGTGATTAAGTTGCTGCCAAGTTCCATATTAAACCTCTGACAGTCACTTTTCCTCATGCTTTCATATCGAAGCTGAGATGAGCGATGCTAAGTTTAACATCAAACCTCTAGCATCCAATTCATTGTTAAGTTCAACAATACACCTATGACAATGATTTTCCCTCGAACTTCCGTATCGGAGTCGAGATGACCAATGCTAAGTTTAACAACACACCTCTAGCATTATCTCCACTGTTAAGTTTAACACCACCTATGACAGTGATATCTTCAGTCTCCACAATGAAATTAAAGTTCTTATGGAGCTAAGTTAACAGTACACCTCTAGCTCACATCCTTGTCAAGTTAATATCACACCTCTGACAAGATTCAATCTGATCCGTTAAGTTAATATCACACCTCTGACGGTAAAGAAATATTAAATCCCCGACGGGTCTAGTCTTACTTGTCATTCTCTTCAATAGAATGACAGGTCCACTTAATTGCTTAAATCGCAAAATCTCCTGTTATGTTAAACATTACACCTCTAACAGTAAATCTTTATTTTCTAGGGAAATCAATATTTGTCATGTTAACAATTACCTCTGACAACTCATTCCCTAAAATCCCCTCCAAAATTTCTTACCAATTCCCATCCATAGAATGGTAGGACCACAAAAAGCCTGTGACTATTTCCCTAGTGAAATAATCACAGATCAAACATGCCAAGTTAACATTATACCTCTGGCATATTTACTAAACTCTAACAGTGATTTTCCTCAATTTTCTCAGTGAAATACAAATCGAACCTGTCATGTTAATATCACACCTCTGATAGTAAGACTTTGATGTATCCCAGGGGTAAAACTTCAACTTGTCAATTCTCTTCAATAGAATGACAAGTCCACTCAAAATACTGTTATGTTCAACATCACACCTCTAACAGTAAACAAATCCCGGTCAAGTTAACATCACAACTCTGACCAAAATTTAACTTGTCAGTCCTCTTCAATAGGATGGCGAGTCCACCAAACTGCGCAAATCGCAGAATATCTCGGTCAAGTTAACATTATATCTCTGACCAAACTTGTTCAAATTGTAAGACAAATCTCGGTCAAGTTAATATCACACCTCTGACCAAACTTGCTCAAATCGCAAGACAAATCCGGTCAAGTTAACATCACACCTCTGACCAAACTTGCTCAAATCGCAAGACAAATCCCGGTCAAGTTAACATCACACCTCTGACCAAACTTGCTCCAATCGGAAGACAAATCCCGGTCAAGTTAATATCATCCCTCTGACCAAAATTTTAACTTGTCAGTCCTCTTCAATAGGATGGTGAGTCCACCAAACTACGCAGATCGCAGAATCTCTTGGTCAAGTTAATACTACACTTCTGACCAAAGTTGCTCATATCGCAAAATCAATCGCTGTTAAGTTAACATTACACCTATGACAGTGATCTCCTCGATTTTCTCCGTGAAAATGAGATCTTTCAATGCTAAGTTAAACATCACACCTCTAGCATGCATTTCATTATTAAGTTAACATTACACCTATGACAATGATATTCTCTCAATTTTCTCAGTGAAAATGAGACTTTCGTGGTGCTAAGTTAATATCACACCTCTAGCACACATCTTTGTCAAGTTAATATCACACCTCTGACAATTCAATTTGCTCAAATTGCAAACCCAAACCGTTACGTTAACATTACACCTCTGACGGTAAAATCTTCATGGATCCTCAACAAATCCAATCTCGCTTGTCATTCTCATCAATAGAATGACAGGTCCACTTGAATTGCATAAATAGCAAAATCAATTGTTGTTATGTTAATATCACACCTCTAACAGCAAACTTTCATTCCTAGTAGAGTTCTAGTCATGTTAACACTAAACCTCTGACAATAGACTCTAGCATAATCCCCAGCGGATCAAACTCCACTTGTTATTCTCATCAATAGAATAACAAGTCCACAAAACTTGTTCAAAATACAAGTCCAGATCTCACTGTCAAGTTAACATCACACCTCTGGCAGTAGCCTTCTCAAATTCTCCCAGTAGAGCTATTTAATTTGCTAAGTTAATATCACACCTCTGGCAATTAAAACTCTTTCAAAGAAACTTTGAGAGTGAACTTCGCGTCTCAAGTACAGAGCCGCGTCTCAATGAACTTACGAGTTGCGTCTCAACAACAAGTAAGGCTGCGTCTCTACAGAAATTGAGAGTCACGTCTCTACAATAATTGAGAGTCGCATCTCAACTTTAGTGAAGTTCGCGTCTCCACTTGATCAGTGTGCCAGAACCGCGTCTGCGAGAGCTGCGTCCTCCCTCCCCCAATACAAAGAGTATATCTCGGCTACTATAATCAGTTCAACAATACACTGGCAAAGGCAATTGACAACTCTACCGGTTCAACAGTACACCGACAATCAAATTACAACGATCTTTCTTGGAGGCTTTAAGCAGTTCAATAGTACACTCACGAAGACCAGAATCCAGACAAGATCAGCTTGAGCTGCCTCTCAGAAGAATGCCAGTCTGATTACAGGAAGTCCCGATTCAACTGAAGTTCAAAGTATTCCGAAATCCGTCTCAGTCAACCATGGAGTTTCGAAAACTTTGGAGGGGGTTCTGTAGACTATCAAAAAATACTACGGACAAAGCCTCAGACGCAAACCTCTTAGACGCGGAGGTCGCATTTTAATGCCAGACACGGAGGTCGCGTTCCAATGCCTCTGACGCGGAGGTCGCCAGACACAGACCTCGCGTTCCAATATCAGACGCGAAGGTCGCCAGACGCGGATCTCGCGTCTTTGTCAGACGCAGACCTCAGCCAGCTCCGCGTCTCAACTCAAACGCAAGCCTGAGCAGCTCCGCGTTCCAACACAGACGCAAGCCTGTGAGCTCCACGTCTCAACATCAGAGTAAAGTCCGCGTCCAGCGCGAGACCCGCATTTCTGCTATAACTGATAGCCACGAACTTGGTCAGTTACACCCCATTTTCTCTCCACATAATGGGGAATAACTTCCCATTATGGAGAGATTTAAGGAGTTGGTTACACTCCTCCCATTATGGAGAGATTTTAGGGGTTGGTTACACCCCAATTCCTCTATAAATAGCTACGAATAGCTAGAGGAGAAGAGGGGTTTTTTGGGAGGAGACAACTCTGAAAAAGAGACCCGGGAGGGAGGTGACCTCTTCTAAAAGAGGCGCTGAAAGGGGATCTCTTCTAAAAGGACTGAGGAGGAAGTCCTGATGGAGGAATCCAAGAAGCCATGGGCAGAGGAGGAGAGCTACCTCAGAAGAGTTCGGCCTCGAATCTCTTGTAGCCTGAGAAGAGTTCAATTCTTTCTGTTAACTTGCTAGGTTCAAGTTCTTTAAATCTCTTTGAGATTCCATTACTGATAGGAGCTGTGCTACTCCACCAGTAGATCCAAAGAGAGGATCCACAAGAGATCCTGACGTTCGGCCGGTCAACGGAGAACAAGACTCACTCTCCACCACCACGTGAAGAACCAGTTTTAAATAAAGAGGAGAATCAATCAAGAGATTCCCTCTCTTTGTAATCGGATTGTATCCGTTGTAATCTTTTATTCAAGTAAAGAATTTGCAATTGTGATTTTTCCGACGCGTACAGCTTATCCGAGATGATCCACTTCGAGGCGAGGCTGGTAGTCGCTTATCCGAGATGATCCACTTCGGGAAAGCGGACGTCACCTGTAAGGTCTCGGATCCTTCATTGCCAATTTTCATTAAAGAAGATCCAGCCTTCTTGTGGCAATCGGTCCTTCGCCATTTTGATTACGGAAGGTTCAACTTCCTGGTGGCACCATCTGTCCTAGTGGCACCATCTGCCATTATGCGAAGAATTACGGCCTTGTGCAGGAGGAAGGCCTTTCGTGTCCAGTTGGTTTGGCTTGAAAGTAAAAAGGACCACTTGTATGCCTTTTGAGTAAATGATTCTGTTGTATGAAACACAACCTTGATGTAGTATCAATGTACCCTTCCTTTTAAATTAATGAAAGTTTATTTTCTGCTCATCTGATTTTTACTTTGCCTTCATTTTGAATTGACTCAGCGGAGCTATGCGAAGTTAAGGACAATCCTTTCTGAATCAGGGACGAGCTTCCAGCGAAGCTAGCATAAATTTTTCGCGAAGTTCAGACTGTGCCTTTAGCGGAGCTAAGGTAGGCTTTGCAGCGAAGTAATCAATACGTCGCGCTAAGTCAGCACTTGACTTATGGCGGAGTTAGCCCTTAGCAGGGCTGAATCAGCGCTTCTCGGGAAGGCGCTTTAGGCACCGTTTTCAAATTAATTTGAAATGACAGCCTGTACTCTTTTCGAGGCGTCGTTTCAGGCGCTCATCGGCCTATAAAAGCCCGATCGGGCTGAGAGAGAAAGGATCACTTCTCTTTAAAATTTTTACAGAGCACTTGACTCTTTTTCTTCCTCTTTCCTCTTCATTCAAGAGTTTAAGAACTTCCACAGTCCTTCAATGGCTCCCAAGAGACGAACGAGAAAAGAGGTCGCAACCTCTGTAACGGAGGGTCCTTCTCCTCCTCCGGTCATCGAATGACCAATCGCCGTAGGGAACTTTTCCTTTTGATTAGAGACTGTCGTCTCTCCTTTAAAGCCGATTTCTGGCTGTCCTTAAATGAATCCAGAATGAGATCAATTATGATCTTGTAATTTTAGGGAGTCCGATTCCCTGAATTTTCCTTGATTCCTTGATCGGGAATCCAAGAACTGAAGAGTTCTTCTTTAAGCTTCCAAGCGAAGCTATCCCTTAGGCGGTTCACATCCTGTTGAATGACAGGATGCGAAGCTGTCCTTTGAAATTTGACAGAAAAGGACCAAAATGCCCTTCTGACGAAGTTAGCCCTTAGGGCTTTGTCGCATTCTGTTGTTCGAAGCTAAGCTTCCAGAGCGAAGCTAACACTTGGATATTTTCCTGCATCCTGCCTTCGTGTGGGATGCGGAGTTATACTGCAGCTGCGAAGCTATCGTTAGGCCAACTTCGCTCAGAGAGCGAGGCTATGCCTTGTCAAATTTTTCTTTCTTGTTTTAGCCCTTGTTCGGCTGATGAACTAATCATGGTTTTTCTTTGTTCTTGCAGTGCACTACACTCCTAGTCCTTTGAACAGTCTATTTGGGATGACCAAGGGATTAGATGGCAATGTTGGCCTGCAGTTCCAAGGGCAGGCTTCTCTGCTCAGCGATCAGAGCTCTCCTGCTCGAGACATGCTTATTTACGGTGGGGATCAACGCACCATGAGGAGCATCCTGACTACTGCTTTCCTTGAAGATTTTGACCGACGAATCTATCGGAAGCCTGACTTCATGTTTGGGGATGCGGCGCTAGACCATGATCGCCAGCTGCTAGCCAGAGAGGGGCAGTGGATTTTCCAATTAGATGGCGAGAAGTTTTATCTTCCGTCCAGCAAGCGGATTTTCCTTTGTCTTTCTTTCAATGCGTGACGAAGGCTCGGAAGATGCCGTGGCAAGTGAGTCGGAGTACCGAATCCGTCCACGTAGGGAAATTGATACTTTCCTCACCCGGCTACACAGGGCGGGGCCTCCTTGTTGCATAATGGGTCTACACCCTGGGAATGTATCGCGAGACATCCCAGTGGGAGAAAATCCTGTGGTGGCGCAGACCTTTGGGAATCAATTCTTCAAAGTTCGTGGCAACTATCCCGCCATTGATTTCAGAACTCTAGGGTGGATTCACCCTCCGAAGGCATGGTGGAAGGACTTGACCTTGTATGTCCTTGCTCATTTTGAGGGGGATCTGGGGAGGCTGAACCTTTATGAGGCCGTCAGGGCGACATGCTATGGCATTCAGATGAGCGTAGCGAACTTCTACGCCATCTTTTAGTTATACTGCCTGGCTACAGGGACCTTCTTCACCCCTGTTGGCGAATTGGGTATGGCTCTGCATGAGATGTGGGAAGTCTCTGCTCTGCCTTGGGATCTTTCCCATATGAAGAATATTTCCCGTGCAAGGCAGAATTAGCACTTCTGGAGAAGCAGGAGCCCGCCTTGTTTGAGACCTACCGGGAGTTGATGTGCCACTTGTACATTTGCTCCAGTATGCATGGAAGCAGTAAGGGAGCTTCATGCAGCTTGAAGAGCTGGGGAGATTATTTGTTCCCTGATATGGAAAATACTCCTGAGGCGGCTCATTGTGGAGTTGCTGATGAAGACATCTTTCGCAGGATGCAAAAGCATTCTCAAGGGGATCTAATTTTGAAAGAAGATGACGGCCCCTATGAAAAAGGTGATATCCTTCGGAGTTTCCATCACCAGGCTCGTCGGTCGATGTCCCGGAAGGCACTGTTGGCTGGTTTCTTGACGGTCTGGTTGAAGAGGTGCGTGGTGCCATCTTCGTCGGGTGACGTCATTCATCCGACTGTCCTGCTGCCTGCTGTTCGTCTAGTCCATGGTCGTTCTCTGGGACTTCTTCCGGCCATGGTGTGCTGTATTCAGAGAGGCCTTCGTGCATTGATGGAGGCTTTCTGTAGGCCGCCCTCGACGAAGCGGGGAAAAAGGGACTGTTTTGCCCAACGACGGACCGAACCCCAGAATAGGTCTGCCGTATACATATTTGATGGCGTGGTTTGCCCTTCACTGTCCCTCCTTGATTGAAGCCGGAGAGGACCCCCAGAAGGTGTTCGAACGGCGCTTCTCCGCCGATTCGAAGGATGTTCATGGCTGAGGACTTACGTGGCTGCGGTCCGTAAATTGCTGAATCACTATGATATCTATAGCCTTTTCTGCTGCTTTTCCTATATTCGGGATGCGGGCTATGGAGAGGAGTTCAAAGATGCGGGGGAAGGGCAGACATCATTGAGCCGGGAAATTTTTGAGTGGCTGGTCAGCATTCGGCCCTCACATTTATTGTACAGAAGCGGGGCACCTGCTACTTGGAGCCTTATGTTCCAAGTCGGTTTGCCCGTCAGTTTTGAAATGACCAACTGTACGTGGGCAACCCAAACCTCAATCTGGCTTTCATGGGGAGCCTCATCGATGGAGCCAGTGCCTGGCGGTTCTTCATTGCAGGCTGTACCGAGGCGCGGCTGTGCATGCCGCTAGAACTCCGAACCTTTTAATGACCCTGGGATTCTGCCAGTGGTATGTAACTTCAAACTCCACACCCACTGGATTCTCTATCAAGGTAGTCCTCTCCCGAAGTATTGAGAGTATCCGGGACTTTGGAGGGGATAACCAGGCCACTGCATTGGAACTTCTGGTAGACCAACTTGGGAGGAATGTAGAAGAATGCCCCGCCTTAGCCATTCGGACCTGGAGTCTTCGGTGAATGAGCAGCTTGCGTACCTTGTCACTTAGATGCATGAAGCCCATCTTGCTGCTCAGGAAGCTACTAAGGCCATTTCTTCTGACTTGAAGTCCTTGGAAACTGTAGGCTGTCTAAAAATATCCAACAGACAAGCTACTAAGAAAGCAGAGTTCCAGCAACAAGGCGCGTCGGCCCGAAGCCCGCGTCTCAGTAACAAGGCGCGTCGGCCCGAAGCCCGCGTCTCAGCAACTAGGCGCGTCGGTCCGAAGCCCGCGTCTCAGCAACAAGGCGCGTCGGCCCGAAGCCCGCGTCTCAGCAACAAGGCGCGTCGGTCCGAAGCCCGCGTCTCAGCGACAAGGCGCGTCGGTCCGAAGCCCGCGTCTCAGCAACTAGGCGCGTCGGTCCGAAGCCCGCGTCTCAGCGACAAGGCGCGTCGGCCCGAAGCCCGCGTCTCAGTTGCAACTACCCGAAATAAGGGCCAGTCACCGCACATGTAGCAGGAAGTGGCCCCTCATTGTGGAGCGTTTTCAGGGGGCACGATCACCCCCTAAAAACCCTATAAATAGTCCCGTCACTATTGAAGGAGGGGACGATTGACGACGAGAAGGAAAAAGGACGACAATCAAAGGAGAGATCAACGACAGAGAGAGAGAAAACCCTTCAGCGAGCTTACTGAGTACTAGCCGCTCTTCGCCTACCTCCTCTTTCAGAGTTTTGGTAGACGGAGCTGAGTTACTCTTTCTACCAACCGAAGAGAAGACCCCCGACGGTCTAGGACGGTCATCTGGTCAACGGAGAACAAGATTCACTCTCCATCGCCACACGAAGAACCCAGCCTTAAACAAAGAGAAGATTCAGACATCCTCCCTCCCTTGTAACTGGAAAAGAAGGAAGAGTAGTTCTTTTGGTTGTAATCGTTTCGCTTGAATCAAGGAAATCTTTTACAGCTAAAACCACTTTCTCCGACCACCAAATTTTCCGGCTCCTACAAGAGATGGCGACTCCGCTGGGGACTACCTTCGTTACTGACGAGCGCACCGTGGTGCAAGATGACGTTCTCCGTAAGGGGAAAATGGTCGAATCCCTCGTCGTCGAGTTCGACCAGGCGAAGTATGAAGAGTTCCTCTCTTCTGGCTCCAAGAGCCCAAGACCCGCGTCTGCCGCAGGGTCTCAAGTGGACAGCCCCCTGAAGCCCAATCTGAGGCTCTGTCGGGTGCTCCTGCTGCCCACTGTGCCAAGTTTGGTTCGCGCGCCGACGCCTCCCAGAAGGCCCGCGTAACCTCAGACACCTTTGCTGCGATCAACCGCGTCGCGCAGAACACACGCGCCAACGCCTCTCTGAAGGCCCGCGTGGTCCCCGGCACATCTACTGGTGCGATCGACCGTGTCGCACAGAACGCCCGCGTCAGCGTCTCTCAGGAGACCCGCGTGGCAAACACCCCTGGTTCTACAAACCAGGAAGTTGTTGGCTTCTCTCTTCCTCCACGACGCAATCGGAATGCCGAGCGTCGACAGAGAAGACGCGCGCGTCAACACTCGGTCGGAACCGTTGGTTTTCTGACTGGGGTTGAACGCAGCGTACGATCCGATGCCTTGCCCGCACCTCGTCCAGTGCGAGAGGTCCGTGTTTGGCGACCCAAACGCGAGACTCCCCAAGTTGAGCCTTCTGAAGACCAACTTGCCAAACGCCAAAGCGAAGCTTCTGCTTCTTGTCAAACGCAGGAAGCACGCGCCCATAGGCGTGGGGCCCAGCAGCCCACTCTCTCCCAAGTCTCTCTGCTCCAACGCAGCAGACATCAACGCGAAAGTCGCGTCTCATATCAACTGAGACGCCAGACGCGCGTAACGCAGCCGCGACGCGACAGCCGCGTTTCTGAAACCTGTGTCCAGGCTGAACAGCACATGACTGTCTCCCGTCGTCGACGTTGC
Organism: Agave tequilana; assembly: GCA_038442645.1. NCBI lineage: Eukaryota > Viridiplantae > Streptophyta > Magnoliopsida > Asparagales > Asparagaceae > Agave > Agave tequilana. The sequence goes on from JAVJIF010018437.1 coordinate 75,789, forward strand.
GAGACCAGTCTCTTTAATCCCTCTCCACGGATCTGAGGGATTATTTGACAAGGAAAGGAGTGCCAATCAGACCATTTCTCCATGCTGCTGTCAACAGCTCATCCAGATGCTCTCTGGATGCCATTGCGAGTCAGGCGTGCACCAGCCGTCTTTAATTAGACAGCTGACCCTGATTCCCCCGTCAGCCAAAAGAAGACGCTCCCACAGGAGGAGAACCTTCTCAGATGTTGAATACCCGGAGCTTACTGCAAACATGACTAGCAGAAGCAAGGGAAAACAACTAATGGACAACTCGGAGGAATCTGACTCTGAACCAGAGGGGGTGTATCAACACACTCGCACCCGGACAGGGGCCATTCCCCCAATTGACTATAATGCCTTAGCCCGCGGCATTAGAATGGGTGGTTCTCACTCCGCTATAGTGGAGTCGCAGGCTTCAAACTTTTCCGTCGAGAAGGAGGCTTCCGCCTACATGGCAGACACTCCTGAGGAGACGGCCAGGCGTTTAGAACAGACGCAGAAGCACCAGATGGATATAATCGCCTCTCAACAGAGATCCATTGACTCCCTCAAGCATATGCTCGAGAAATTGCTTGAAGAAAGAGCGAGGTCTCCTCCTAGACGACCGAAGGGCAAAGGGAGAAAAGGAGGAAGCCCACCCTCCGAATCTTCTGACGAGACACGACGATCTACCTCGGATGTATCCAAGCCCTCGTCGCAGGCAAGAAGCGACCAGACCCCGGGAAAGGCTCATGCTAAAAGAATGAGTCAACTGGAGCAGCGCCTCGAGGCCCTTACCAACCGTAAAGGCCTCCAAGAAGCTGGAGTAGTCCGGCCCTATCCGGCCGAGTGGGACTTAGTCCCGTACCCTCCTAAGTTCAAGGCTCCAACTCTCCAAGCATTTGACGGGAAGGGGTCACCCAACCAGCACATCTACTACTTCAAATCCCAGACCGGGAATGTGGTAGACAACGATGCCATCCTGGCACGCCTATTCATTGGCACCCTAAAAGGGTTGGCCTTTGAATGGTTTATGAAGCTCCCGGAAGGTTCCATCAAGAACTGGGGCGACTTGGAGAAGCTGTTTCTAACACGCTTCTTCGAAGATGATTCGGAGGTCACAATGCCTACCCTTTTAGCTACAAAACAGCGAAAGGGAGAGTCCGTCAAGTCTTTCGTAGAAAGATTTCGGAACATGGCACTCCGATGTCCAAGCGGCATGACCCAGGCCACCCTGGTGGAAACATGTCGCCATAATCTCCAAACCTCACTCCTTGCTCAAATAGGAGTTGCTGAAAGCCGCACCTGGAAACAATTAGTCCAGCAAGGTGAACAGGCTGAGGAGATTGTCGCCCGCGTCAGAGCGGAAGAAGGCAAGCCCAGGCCAGAGAGGTCGACAAGGCGTGCACCAGACACCTCCCTCCAGACGAAGCGGAAGGATAATTTGGCGACGGAGACTAAATCTCCCACCAAACCTCAAACAGGCAGGGCAAGTGGCTCTTCAAGCCAGCCACGCCCCAACAAGCAGTATTCCTTCAAGGAGGAACACGTCGATTCGCTCTTCAAGCTACTCAACAAGAGCAATCGACTGAAGCTCCCTGAAATTAGGCGCCCGGAGGAAGTCGGCAAGACCGACAATCCCACCTACTGCTTATACCACAGGATGCTCGGTCATCCTACCAAAAGCTGCTACGTCTTTAAGGACATCCTTCAAGCTCTGATTGACGCGGAGGTATTAAAACTCCGACCGGAGCAGAAGAAGATGACGGCCAACATGACGTCGATTCTCCAGTTTGGGACACGACCCCCGACACCCGTGGGGTGATCTCTGTCCCGAAAGGAGAACTGAGGGTGGTCAACACAGACCCTCATCAGCAGCGGGAGAAAGGCTTGGTACCCATCCCTACACCTCGAGGGGAAATCATGTGGGTCCACCCTGACCTCGTCGACGAGCAACAATGGACGACTGTGACCAACAGAAAGTCCAAAGGCAAAGGGAAGACTTCATCTTGCCATGTGATATGCGCTTCCTCTCGAGAAGCGGACACTGATGTTCCCTCGCTGACTGACTCAGAAGAGGAAACAATAGTCCTGGCCGCAGAGCCCAGCCAACCTACGGCGGGGACCCGTTCAGGACAGGCATACCTGAAACAGTATGGCGAGACAGCAGCGGCTTCTCCACAACCAGCTGCAGAGCCAGCAAAGCCCTCCTCTAAACAGCCTGGGGAGAAACAGAAAGAAACTCGGTTTTCTCGAGCTCTTCTAAAAGGTGCAGCAGAAGGATCCTCGACACCTTACCGCTTCGACGTCTTGGCTCAACTAGCCAACATCCCGGCACGCATCACCTTGTATGAACTCCTGAGGCTATCAAAGTCAACCAGAGAGGCTCTACAAGAAGCTCTGGCAAATGCTGAGGTCTTTATGACCCGTGTGCCAAGGGAGGAAGATGTAGAGGATTGCCTCCACGCCTCCTCAAATGCTCCCTGCATCACCTTCACAACAGACGACATGCAGGTTAAAGGGAAGCATGACCGACCCCTATACTTCACAGGGTATATTGGGTCATCCGAGGTGAACCGCATCCAGGTAGACCCAGGGTCTGCGCTAAGCATCATACCTCGCCGGGTTATGCAATTTCTAGGCATTCCTACCCATCGTCTGAGCCCTACCCAGACGACTATTTACGGGTTCAATGCCAACAGCTCCCGCCCGATGGGGAAGATCAAGCTCAAATGCCAGATCGGGAGCCTCAAGTCGAAGTGACGTGTTACGTCATTGACGCGGACACTTCCTACAACCTGTTGCTGGGACGACCATGGATTCACCGCAATTCCATCGTTCCCTCTACTCTTCACCAAGTCATGAAATACATTGACGAGAGTGGACAGGTCCGAACGTTGATTGCCGAAAGGCATCCGTTTAAAGGCGTTGAAAATTATTTCACGGATTCCCTCTTATATCAGGATCCGGAGGAGACTAATGAAACCCCACAACCAGAGGAGCCAGACTCTGGTAATGAGCTGACATTGAGCCAGAGAAAGAAGAGTGCCTGTGGGAGTTGGAACCACTTGTAAAGAGCACTAATAAGCTCGATGTTGATACCACCGACGATGCAGGCGGTTGGTATATTAATGAAGATTTAGATTTCGCGTATTTCCCTGCGTGTGAGTCTGATTCAATACCGTCGGATACTAGTACCGACGTGGACGATGACCTCTGGTCGGCAATAGATGCTTTGACATCTTTGCGTGTACCGGTGAAATCATCCTTCGGGACATACCAAGATAATGGTGACGCGCAAGAGTCTGTATTCATGGTTCCAGCCAGACGAAAAGGCCAAAGACCAATACTTTTTGGGCGAATCGCGTCTGAACCAACGCCCCACGAAGAATCGGAAGGTGAAGATGAATCCCCTCAGTTCGATCATTATGAACCGAGAACGCTCAGGATGATGAAGCGCATGGGGTATGATCTAACCAACAGGCCAGGGTTGAACTTCGGAAAAGGAAGAAGAACACTGCTTCGATCCTTTGTACCGAAAGGGAAAACCTCTGATTACTATCATCAGACGCGCCGGGGGTTGGGCTATATATCAACTCCAGTGCCATCAGCCTCTGATTCGGAGAGACTGTCAAGTCATGACTGCTCATCAGACACGTCGTCGTGGGAATCAGATGTCAGTGTCGGCAACATCTTCAAAGGGCTTTCAGTAAACATGGTTTCGACAAGCCATATGGAGGATGAAGATGAAGAAATAATCCAATCTGATACAGATCCTTGGATCAAACATTTGAATGCTCTTTGGGATATCCGCTTTGAACAGCGTGAACCACCCACAGAAGACAAGGTTGTTCAAGTCAACCTAGGAGATGAAGCCAATCCTAAACCCATCTTCATAAGCGACGGCCTGTCACCTTCGGAGAAGAAAGATCTTATATCTCTTGTACAAGAGTATATAGATGTCTTCGCCTGGAATTATGAGGACATGCCTGGACTTGATCCTCAAGTGGCTATGCATCGCCTCAACATCAATCCGGATGTAAAACCTGTCAAACACAGCAGCGACGGTTCCGTCCAGAGATAATGGAGGCAATTCAATCAGAAGTCAGAAAGCTCATCGATTCCGGCTTCATCCGGGAAGAACAACATCCCGACTGGGTAGCCAACGTCGTCCCCGTCGCCAAGAAGAACGGGAAGATCCGGATCTGCATCGACTTCCGTGATCTAAACGAGGCCTGCCCCAAAGACGAATTCCCATTGCCAATCACAGATGTCATGATTGACAATACTTGTGGATTCGAGCGAATGTCCTTTATGGACGGGTTCTCAGGATATAATCAAATCAAGATGTATCCCGATGACGAAAAGCACACCTCCTTCAGGACACCTCTAGGGTATACTGCTATACCGTCATGCCCATCGGTTTGAAAAATGCGGGGCAACATATCAAAGGGCCATGAACGCCATTTTTCACCAGCAAATGCGCAGAACGGTGGAATGTTATGTTGATGATATTGCGGTGAAAAGTCGCACTAAAGGTGATCACATAGCTGATCTAAAAGTTGTCTTCGACATCATGCGGGTCCATCAGTTAAAGCTGAACCCTACCAAATCCTTCCTGGGGGTGGCCAGCGGCAAGTTCCTAGGGTTTGTAGTGACTTCCACAGGAATTCATTTAGACCCGGAAAAGGTTCGCGCTATCCAAGAGATGCAACCCCCAGAAGCCTCAAGGAGCTCAGGGGATTACAAGGACGATTGGCGTACATCCGCAGGTTCATATCAAACCTCTCCGGGAGATGCCAACCTTCGCTAAGCTGATGAAAAGGGCGTTTCGTTCATTTGGGACGACGCTTGCCAGCAAGCATTTGAGGAGATCAAGCACTACCTCACCCAACCACCAGTCCTGGCAGCTCCGGTATCCGGAAAGCCTTTCCTGGTGTACGTCCGATCAATGGATCATTCTTTGGGAGCTCTACTAGCTCAGAATGATGACCAGGGGCGAGAACAAGCAATCTACTACCTAAGTAGAACGATGATCGGAGCCGAACATCGGTATAACCCGATCGAGAAGGAATGTTTGGCACTGGTGTTCGCCATTCAGAAAATGCGACACTATCTGGTGGGCCAAACCATAAATGTCATATCCAAAGTCAACCCCTGAGGTTACTTATGACAAAGCCTTCTTCACTAAATGGCCGGCTGGCAAAATGGGCCATATTGCTATCACAATATGAGATGCATTTTCTGCCACAAAAGGCTATTAAGGGACAAGCGGTGGCGGACTTCTTAGCCGAACACCCAGATCCGAGGGCAGCTAAACTCTACGAGGATCTCCCAGACGAGGTCGCCGAAGCCTGCCTGACCCAGACATTGTTCGAAGGACAAGTATGGCAACTTTTCTTCGATAGTGCATCAAGAACAAGCCCTAAGGGACACACAGTTGCGGGAGTAGGAGTAGTACTCGTCTCCCCACAAGATTATGTGATTCCCCGAGCTGTCTCATTAACCGAGCCCTGCTCCAACAATGTGGCGGAATACAACGCTCTTTTGATTGGGATGCAATTCGCCGATGAGATTGGCGTTTAAAATCTCGAGGCGTACGGTGACTCCAAACTCATCGTCAGCCAAGTTCGCGGAGAGTATGAGGTCAGGCATGAAGATCTAGTACCCTACTACAACGCGACAATCCACCTGGCCGAGATGTTTTCAAACTTCTACATCGACCATGTACCGCGCAAGCAAAATGCGCATGCAGATGCACTTGCATCCTTGCTGCCTCCTTAGCTCTTCCAGCTGGAGCAATGGAGAAGGTATTCGTCTATAGCCACGACCTATACTGCCCAAAAAGTCCCCTCGGAGACTGTCCAGGGTCAACGGGAGACCATCACGACAAGGAAACACTTGAAGTGTCGACCGATCCAGAGCTTAAAGACTGGCGATTCCCCTACATTGATTTTGTCTTATACGGCATTCTGCCCGAAGACACCAAGGAGGCGGCCGCCATTCGGAGGAAAGCCCCCAAATTCTACTACAATGCGATTTCGCGAACATTGTATCGTAGATCGCATGACGGGATCTTGCTCCGATGCCTCTCATCAAAAGAAGCCCAAGGAGTATTGAAAGAAGCCCACGATGGTACTTGTGGAGCTCATCAACCTGGCCCGAAGCTGGCAAACCGACTCCAAGGTTGGGTTACTACTGGCCCAAGATGGTTGCCGATGCTGTTGTCTATGCCAAAAGATGTCACGCCTGTCAAATACATGGCGATTTCATCCATCAAGCACCAGGATACCTCCACTCTACGACCTCTACCTGGCCGTTCGAAATGTGGGGGATGGACGTGATTGGTCCTATCAGCCCACCATCATCAAAGGGACATCGGTTCATTCTAGCGATAACCGATTACTTCTCAAAGTGGGCCGAAGCTATCCCTTTGAAAGAGGTGAAATCTTCTAACGTGATCAAGTTCGTGAAACATCACGTTATTTACCGGTTCGGTGTGCCTCGGCAGATTGTCCATGACAATGGACCCCAGTTCATCAGCCAGGCTTTTCAGAGATTCTGCGCCAAGTTCAGAATCCAGAGTGTGTCATCAACGGCATATTATCCGCCCGCTAACGGCCTCGCAGAAGCTTTCAATAAGACTATTGGCAAGCTTCTCAAGAAATTCGTCTCGAAAAGTCAATGAGACTGGGACGATAAGTTGGGCGAATGCTTATGGGCCTATCGCACGACTGTGCGAACCCCAACTAAAGCCACGCCATTTTCCTTGGTGTACGGATGCGAAGCCGTCCTTCCACTGGAAATCCAAATTCCATCTCTTCGCGTCGCCTTGACAGCGGAGATGACAACAGAGGAGAAGCATCGACAGCGACTCCAAGAATTGGAAGCCTTGGACGACAAGCGTCTGCAGGCCCAACAACAAATCGAGCTTTACCAAGCTCGTATCACCAGAGCCTTCAACAAGAAAGTCAAATCGCGAACTTTCAAGAAGGGCGACCTCGTCTTAGCCGTCCGAAGACCCATGGTCATGACGCACAAGACGAAAGGAAAATTCCAACCCAAATGGGAAGGACCGTTTGTAGTAGAGTCAGTCTACTCAAATGGATCATATCGCCTCATAACCTCAAATGGCGATACACTCATGATGCCAATCAATGGCAAATTCCTGAAGAATACTATCCCTAGATGGCATTCTTTCACCGATCAAGTTAAAAGTACACCTCTGATCAAACATCCGACGCCCTCGACGGCTAAGGATAGAGGAAAATGTTGGCCTTTAAGCCCAACATAAGTCCTCGACAACTCATCATGCTGAGGGGAATAGCATGGCTAGCCCAACTCAAACGGTAGTTGGTAAAGGCATGTCAAACCCGTTGACAGCTGAGGATTTGCTAAAAATCCTAAGGGACACGTTCCCATTTGATCCGACGCCTCCGACGGCTAAGGATAGAGGAAAATGTTGGCTTTTAAGTCCAACATAAGTCTTCGACAACTCATCATGCTGAGGGGAATAGCATGGCTAGCCCAACTCAAACGGTAGTTGGTAAAGGCATCTCAAATCCGTTGATAGCTGAGGGTTTGCTAAAAATCCTAAGTGGACTTGAGTCCACTCTTTCCTCCAAAATCCCTTACCAATTCTCATCCATAGAATGGTAGGACCACAAAATGCAATCATTACTATGTTAACACTATACCTCTGGTAATGATACTCCTCGTCGAGTACAAACCCTGCTTGTTAACTCTGCATAGAGTAACAAACTCTCAAATTTTGCCAAGTTAACACTATCCTCTGGCATTTCAAATTCCACTTGTCAATTCTCATCAATAGAATGACAGGTCCTCAATTGCTCTTATCACGAGCCAATTCTTGTCAAGTTAACATTACACCTCTGACAAACTACTGTTTAAGTTAACATTACACCTCTAAGCAGTACATCGAGTGCCTGTCAAGTTAATATCACACCTCTGATAGTCACCTTTCTTCAGACTTCCGTATCGAAGCTGAAATGGACGATGCCAAGTTAACACTACACTTCTAGCATCCGAGTCATCGCTAAGTTCAACAATACACCTATGGCCATGACCGTCCCTCGACTTCCTCGTCTAAGTCGAGATGACCAATGCTAAGTTCAACATCACACCTCTAGCATTACCTCACTGTTAAGTTAAACATTACACCTATGACAGTGACATTCTGAGTTAAGTTAATATCACACCTCTGACTCACATCCTTGTCAAGTTAACACCACACTTCTGACAAGACTATCTCCAACCCGTTAAGTTAATACCACACCTCTAACGGTAAAAGCTTTGCTAGATTCCTCACGGGTCTAGTTTTCACTTGTTATTCTCTTCAACAGGATAACAGGTCCACCTAAAGACATTGTTAGGTTAACATTACACCGCTGACAATGTTTTATCAAATTCCCCAGCTGACCTTGAATCAAGTCAATCCCAGACACTTGACAAAAGTTCCACCTTCCCTGGGGGTACCAATTCTACTTGTCGCTTTCTTTTATAAAGTGACAGGTCCACCAAAATCATTCTTTTGCTTCTAAAAAAAAACATCCAAGACAACAGAAAGAGGCAAAAAGAAAATGTCACTTTTATTGATAATTCAGGCAAATGAAAGTGATACAAAACGCTCTCTTATACAGTAAGATTGAGTGTTACAATTAAGGAGTACAAAGAAGTCCCTCTCTCTCTCAGAGGCCGTACTCACTCCTTGAAACCGCATCTGATCCCAGGTGCACAATTGGAACCGGTTGCACTTTGATGCATGACGCCAACTTCGAAAGCGCCCTAGCTGACCAAGCCAAGAGCAATGGTGTTCTTGAGGTCCGGTGGCAACAGAAGGTCCTGCAACCCTTCGTTCAGGCGCGTCTCTTTCCCTAGTAGACCATCCAACAAACATGGAGTCACTCCTGGGTGAGAGAGGAAGTTTAGGAGTCATCACAAAGGATGCCACCTCCACTAGGTCCAGCGGCAGCAGAAAGTCCTGCATTCATCACCATCCCTTTCCCCAGCAGGCCATCCAACGGAATGTCCTTGATGTCACTTCTGGGGTAGGGAGAGGAAGAGGATCTCATCCGCCGCCGCAACCGCCGGACCACCCTCGCCGATACTCAGCCTATCCGTCTCTTGCACCAGATCTGAAGAGACCTTGGCGAGGGTTGGGTCCTCGTCAGAGATGTAATATACTCTCTTATAGGTGACGAGGACCATAATATATTCTCTCATAGGTGAACGTTGAACGAGTTCGCCGACCGAAGTATTCTTCCAAGGGCCCAGCAAACCTGCAAGGAACAAAAAGAGAGAATTAGAACGATCTGCAACTTAGTGTAAACAGAGAAAAACTAAGTCAGCAGAGGCGAACGCGGGAATGATCCACGCAGTCAGCCAAACGCGGGAATGATCCATGCAGTCTGCCAAGACGCAGGAATGACACGCGCAGCAAGCCAAACTGTTGCGTCAGCAGAGACAAACGCGAATCAAAACGCGGTCCCATTCTGCGCCTAGGTCAAAGAGCACAAACGCCGAAAAGGCACAGACGCCGAAAATTGCCATCTCCATGAACAGGAGTTGCAAGGTGCGGGTCTGAAACCTTTTTTGGAATTCGTCCAAAAGCATTGGCCATGAAACGCGCTAAGGCATTGGCCATGAAACGCGCTAAGGCATAAGCCATAAAACGCGCCAACGCCAAGTGCCAAAGATTCCTGCACGCGCGTCCGGAGAAGTTCAGGTCCATGGTACAAATTCCAGAAGGAGTGCACCAATGCAGACTTCATGAGGGGTCCAGAGGACATGAAGCCAGGTACAGGCCATGATAAATCTAAAATGTCATGGTGAAACGAACGGCATACCCGTGGAGACCTCTGTCAAGAGTTGTACTCTCTGCACCAGGACGCAAACGCGGTCACAGGGCAAAGAGATGTTTTCTCCTAAAGAGACCAAACAGGAGCTTAAAGCCCTGGGTCATCTTCAGAGCCATCCTCATCCATGGAGACAATTGTCTGAGGAAGATGAAGGTTCTCAAAGCGCTCTCTCAAAAAACAAAGTAGTCCAAAGGCAGGATTGGAGGGAGAAGGGGCGCCCTATTTATAGGCAACTCCTGATAATAGCGATTAATGGCCCCGTAATCTGAACCGCCGGCATTAATAACTGCACAACTGCCAAGATCCAATAAGGGCCGGACGCGTGTAACGCTGCTTCGAGAACCGCCGCTGGCGCTGATCTCCAACCGCCCGCACTGGTTTCTCGTTTAAGAGAATCAATACTCAAGCCCAATCAGCAGCCGACGCGTGGACAACTGCTTCGGGAAACAAAGCGGAAAATCCGCATCTGATATTTAAAGATCACACCAAATCCCTATGACAGGCTGTATGTAACGCCTGGGAGTTTACACCCAGACGCGGATTGAAGAACTATCCACACATCCGCGTCCCAGGAAGATGCCCGCGCGAGTCAAAGTCGCGTCCCCCTCAGAGAGCACTTAATCCATTTTTGAATTAAGGGAAAGGCACAAGGCTGCGTCTCCCGCGTCTGCCTGATCCGCTTCCTTCTTCGCAGAAGCAGATCCGCGTTATTCAGAGCCGCGTCTCCCTGAATGAATGCCGCGTCTCATGAAACAATGATGGCCGCGTCTCCCTATGGATTGATGCTGCGTCTTGTCAAAAGGACTTAGTCCTGCCTAAGTTCTCATGAACTAAGAACCGCGTCTCACCTTGTGATTGACGCTGCGTCTCACCCCAGGGACTGACAGCCGCGTCTTACTTTACGGATCAATGCCGCGTCTCATCTTTTGATTGACGCCGCATCTCATCAAGAAGACCGCGTTCCGATTTGTGATTGACGCCGCGTCTCATCAAAAGGACTTAGTAGAATCTAAGTTCTTATGAAATGATGACCGCGTCTCACTTTATGATTGACGCTGCGTCTCAGTAAAAGGACTTAGTAAAATCTAAGTTCCGGTAGACTGACGACCGCGTCTCACTCTGTGATCGCCGCTGCGTCTCGTCAAAAAGACTTGGTGAAATCTAAAGTCCCCATAGATTGATGCCACGTCTCATTCTACGGGATTAATGCCGCGTCTCGCCTAGACCGCGTCTGATTAAAAGAACTTAGTCCTACCTAAGTTCAGTAATCACGACTAGTGATCAAGAGTTGGACTCATCCACAACAGGACAAAGAAATTGGGACAAAAGCTTTAAAGAAAACTTCTATTATATCAAAAATGATAGAAGTGGATACGAACACTCTTAATAAATAGAGTGTCCCTTTTCCTTACAAAAAAAAAAAAGAAAAAAAGAAGAAGAGCTATGGGGCTGCCATGAGCCAGGAGCACCGCCGGGTACACCACGTCGGCAACAATAACTTCGTGTGGCAGTGTAGGCACCACACAACGCTTCAACCACAGCATCAAGAAGCCCGCCAACAGTGCTCGACTAGAGATGGGAGTCCGGGCTTGATGGTGAAAGCTTTCAAAAACCAAGTCCGGGTCGAAACCGTCCTCGTTCGACTCCGTGGTGTAGAAGCTGTTCGGAGCCTGATCAATCCTGTCTTCGATTTCCCTATCAGAGCTGGCAGCCAGTCGGGTTATCGGGAGGTCTTTATTGCTAACGTTGTTGAACAGATAACTAGCCCAAGACAACTGCTTGACTCCTCCTGATCTCCAGGTAGTTATCTGCCGCAGATGTGGAAGTGGCACATCACCTCCCAGTAGGTCTCATATATTGCGGGAAACTCTTTTTCCAAAATGTGGAGCTCCTTAGTGGTAGGGACATATTCCTCATAAGGAATGTCCCCTGATGCCAGCCCCGAGACCTCATGCAGCTCGTGCAGTGCCAGGCCCATCTCTCCAACCGGGGTGAAGAATGTCCCCGTCAGAGAGTTATATCGCTCCAGGACTCCGAAGAAATTGTGAGAGCTCGGTGGGATACCCCACTGTACGGCCCTGATCGCCGGGTATAGTCCCACATGCTCTAGCAGCTCTTTAAGATCGGTGAGGACAAAACCCACCATCCTGCTCCACCAAATATTCCCCGTAGAATGGATCCACCCATGCGCACGGAACTCGGTAGGATAGTCACCCTCCACTTCCATAAACGAGTTAAGGAAGGTAGCCGCAAGCTGTGGTATCTCCCCGACCGGAATATTGGATTTGCGCGACGCGGGGAATAGGCCGACGGTTGACCTGTCATGACTATCATGGCGGTTTACCCTCTGGAAGCCAAAGTCACCAAGGGTGATTTCAGGGACAGATTGGAAATGTCCCATTCCATCTTCCGAGGGATGGACATGTGTTGGAAGTAGAACAACGGGAACATCCTCTCCATATCCGGAAGAAACAATCGTCCATCCCCTATCTGACGGAGCCATTTGTAAGTTCCTTCAGACACACGACGGCCGTCATCATGAATGCGATCTCCAAAGAAGAAGGCAGGCTTCTCCAGCGGAACGCGAGCATCCGTTGTGAATGCTGCATCGGTCATAAGCGCCCGAAAGGTTCTCCTGTCAACATTAGAGAGCCTCTCCCTGCGATCCGGCGACTGGTCAGCAGTCAATGGGACACTCATTCTTTGCACGAATGTCAAGCTCTGGTCAGCACCACCTACATGTCCAAAATGGCGCGTCTTGACGAGTGGGCCAGAAACATGTCGCACTGCGAAAGAAAAGGACACAATCAGATACTTCATTAAAAGCAAGGAGAAATGCTGAAAAATGCTAAGTGTTCATGACCCAAACGCAGAAGAGATACTGGACGCAGGAGTTATCAAACCCGCGTCCAGACCTGCGAATCTGCGCCCAAACGCAGAAGAGATACTGGACGCAGAAGTTATCAAACCCGCGTCCAGACCTGCGAATCTGCGTCCAAACGCAGAAGAGATACGGGATGCAGAAGTTATCAAACCCGCGTCCAGACCTGCAAATCCGCGTCAAATGGCACAAGACGCAAGGATCGAGTCCGCGTTTTGCAAACCAAGACTTGCGAATTTCTCTAAGTACTTGGACTCAGACGCCAGATTCATCAAAATCGGCAGCTGATGGCGCAGAACGCAAGGATCAAGTCCGCGTCCTGCAGACCAAGACCGCGTTCGAATCCTTCACAACTAGAGATTTCCCAAGTGAAAGATCCGAAACGCAGAGTTTAACGACGCCAGGTCATCAAACCTGCGCCCCGGTTATCATCTCAAGGACTGCGTCCGAGAATCAAACACGATTCTGTGTTAAGGGTTCTTAGGGTTCTATGAACTTGTTTTAATGGCGAAACCCACGCCGAAGAGGCATTTTACCTCGGAAAACAGCCTCCTGCGCAGAGGAAGCGTCTCTCTCAGCCTCGGCGACGGTCGCCCTTGAGGACGATGCACTCGGTTTCATCTTGGGGGCCATTAAAGTTCAAAAATCCGAGCGAGTTCGAAGATGAACAGAGAAGGAAATCCTTTCTTTTTTTCTCAGCAAGTACGTTCAGAGAAGAGGATGCATCTCTCCAACTGTTGCCTTTTATGGGCACAGGGATTCGCGAAGATACGCGGCGCGTGGCCCGGTAGACGCTGCAGCGAGTCACCGCTTGACGCGTGTAACCAAATCGTTTCTGAACGGAGAAGATCATGCGTCGCAACCCCGCCACGAGTCAGCAGTCGACACGTGGAGCAGTTCATTTAATGAAACCAGGAAATCCGCGCGCCAAAAGGCGAAATTTCGCCGGTTCCCTAGGCCAGCTGGCGGCGTAATCATGACATGGCACAGAATTCGCGCCCAAAGAACGCACCTCCTCGATGGACATGCCACGTCAGCCTCTCCATGAATGCATTTGGAAGGTCGCGTCTCTCTAAGAAATTCGCGTCCTTTCAGTCTGGCCAAATATCGCGTCTACCTTCTGAAAATCAGTCGCGTCTCCAGTGCCAAAGGACGCACGATTACAGAAATCGCGCGCCTTTACAGCAGTACCATCTCTGCTTTTTGAAAAAGAACCTGCGTTTGGCCTCCTGCTTCTGCAAAATCAGTTCAACAGTACACTGACGCAAGCAGACGACCAACCACTCCTGGCTTAAAGCGCGCCAATGACAGACTAAAAGCAATCAGAGAGGTTTAGACTGTGCATCTAAACACTCAACATGATCGACTCTGGAAGCTTCAAAGAGTTCAACAGTACACTCACAAAGGCCAACTCCAGATAAGATCAAACCCGGAGCATTAATAGTCCAATCATAAAGGCGAACGCGACTAAAATCCAAAGTATTCCGAAATCCGTCCCATTTAACTGCGAATGTCGAAAACTTTGGAGGGGGTTCTGTAGGCTGTCTAAAAATATCCAACAGACAAGCTACTAAGAAAGCAGAGTTCCAGCAACAAGGCGCGTCGGCCCGAAGCCCGCGTCTCAGCAACAAGGCGCGTCGGCCCGAAGCCCGCGTCTCAGCAACTAGGCGCGTCGGTCCGAAGCCCGCGTCTCAGCAACAAGGCGCGTCGGCCCGAAGCCCGCGTCTCAGCAACAAGGCGCGTCGGTCCGAAGCCCGCGTCTCAGCGACAAGGCGCGTCGGTCCGAAGCCCGCGTCTCAGCAACTAGGCGCGTCGGTCCGAAGCCCGCGTCTCAGCGACAAGGCGCGTCGGTCCGAAGCCCGCGTCTCAGCAACAAGGCGCGTCGGCCCGAAGCCCGCGTCTCAGCAACAAGGCGCGTCGGCCCGAAGCCCGCGTCTCAGTTGCAACTACCCGAAATAAGGGGCCAGTCACCGCACATGTAGCAGGAAGTGGCCCCTCATTGTGGAGCGTTTTCAGGGGGCACGATCACCCCCTAAAAAACCCTATAAATAGTCCCGTCACTATTGAAGGGGGGACGATTGACGACGAGAAGGAAAAAGGACGACAATCAAAGGAGAGATCAACGACAGAGAGAGAGAAAACCCTTCAGCGAGCTTACTGAGTACTAGCCGCTCTTCGCCTACCTCCTCTTTCAGAGTTTTGGTAGACGGAGCTGAGTTACTCTTTCTACCAACCGAAGAGAAGACCCCCGACGGTCTAGGACGGTCATCTGGTCAACGGAGAACAAGATTCACTCTCCATCGCCACACGAAGAACCCAGCCTTAAACAAAGGGAAGATTCAGACATCCTCCCTCCCTTGTAACTGGAAAAGAAGGAAGAGTAGTTCTTTTGGTTGTAATCGTTTCGCTTGAATCAAGGAATCTTTTACAGCTAAAACCACTTTCTCCGACCACCAAATTTTCCGGCTCCTACAGAAACAAGGCAGGTAGAGCTTGGGGACGCCATAGATGCTTCTAACAGTGCTCTTCTTGACGCTGAAGATAAAATTGAAAAGGCCAAGGAGATGATCAGGGGGAAATCTTCTCTTATCCAAGGCTGAACCAGTGCGTCTTGAAGAAACTGCGCGGCTTGAGCAGCTTAAGGCTCAGAGTGACGAACTCTCACGGCAGGGGTTAGCTCAAAGGGCAACCTTGGCTGAGGTCGAAGCTCGCTTGGCCCAGACGGCGAGTTTTAATGAGGCTGAGCTGAAGTCGCAGGCGCTTGTCAGGGCTGCTGATTGGTAGTGAAAAGTGCATTTTTATCATCATATTTACCGTCACATTTTCATATTTATTTATATAATTCTGCACATTTATTAATATTTTGTGATTTATTGTGTGCAGGCCTCGAAATAATAAAAGAAAATTTAAGCTAAAAAGAGCCCAAGAGCCCATATTTGAAGCCGAAGAGTCAAAGTGCAAATATCAATTGTCAAAGTGCAATTATGCAAGGGCTAAAGTTGCAAATATCAAAGATGAGGGAAGGATAGAATTCTACCCAACCCTAAACTCTTGCAGGATGAGCATAAAAGCCAAAGATGAGAAGGAAATTCGTTTAAAAAGAGATTGGGAGAATACAAAATCTAGATAACTTGATTTCCAAGTTATATCCATATCCCAATATGAAGAGCCAGGATCATACTTCCAGAAGCAGGCGCCCACATGGACGGACCAGGAGAGGCCACGCGCCAAAGCGCGTGGCCAGATTCCACAAAAATGCCGCAAATCCGCGGCAAATTCGCGGCACTTTGATCTCATCTGGATACCAGATTTCGTGGGCTACTTCATCCGGGACTCTACTTCCTTCTGCACCTATAAATACCCCCTGCAGTGCAACGTACAGAGTCGTCCAGAGGCGAGCCAAGGGCCAAAAAGCTAGGGTTTAGGTTTTAGGTTAGATTTTATTTTGTAAATTTTGTAACTAAGAGTGGAGATGCTTTCATGGAGGAAGGATCATACTTGTACTGAGGTGACATCGGTGTAAGTTTTTATTTTTCCCCATTGTTAATAAAATCTGCTCGAGGATTGGTTTGTTTTTATTCTTGTTTCATTGTTTCTTTATTCTCACTTTATCTTTGTTTTTCTAATCTTGTTCTATGTCATTGTTTCTCTCTAATGTCTTGCCCACCATGAGATCCAACTGCTTCGAGAATACCTAGCCGAAGAAGGAACCTGACGGCCCATGGCGATGAACAGGTCTTCATAGCTTGTTTTTCATTTCGTAGAGTAGATTAAGAAGGCGGACGATCCCATAAGCGTGCTTGTACGCCTTCGAAGAAAGGAAAATCATCGCAACGGTTCAAACGGCAAGCAGACTAAAGAGATAAGTTTTCTTTCCTTTTCTTTTATTTTCTTTTCTTTGTAGATTAAATACAACTCATCTCCATATTCTTTTCTACTACCCATTGTAAATACCACCATTTAACTAATAAAAATAAAGCTTTAGAGTATAACTTGCTTAACGCTTCCATCGCAGTCCCTCCCTGAGGATCACGCCCGCATAGCCCTGCTACCGCGGATTAGTATTGAGAACCTTGCA